>PVIC010009425.1:0-45626 GCA_004025085.1 Thryonomys swinderianus
GGCAGGAGAGACCGGAAGTCGGCGTGCTCGGCCAGCGCCCACTGACAGAACAAGGGATGAGATGTGGTTATGTTCACGGTAAAGTATGATTCGGCGTGAAAAAGGACAGCACGTTGGCACTGAAGAAAAACAAAAGGATCTGGGATGCTCCGAGAGACGCGTCCTGCATGTTCTACCTTAGAGGTGAGGTTTAAACAGAAGACAAGAAGGAGAGGGAGGCTATCAGTCAAGAGGATGGGAGGGGGAGGGGGAGGGGAGGGGAGGAAGAGGGGGAGGGGAGGAAGGCAGGCGGTGGGGCTGACGGGGGAAGTAGGTACAGACAAAACATGCGCACTAAAACCTCTTGGCAAGCTCCAAGTGGGGAAGAAGGGCGTGGTGAGCATGACCGAAGTGTGTCACGCGCACACACAACTCTGCCAAGTGAAACACCTGCATCTGTGCAACCAACATGCACCAATACAACGAGGGGAGAAGGAAAAAAGGAAAGACTTTGAAAGACACATGAAAAACACAGCGGGCAGCAGTTTCACTCCCACAAGCCTGGCTCAGCCGGGCCAGGCCTCGTGGCCCCTGCCGGGGAGGACGGGCCGCCGTGCGGTCAGTGCACTCTCGGGAGGGTCCCGGCCAGCAGCAGTGGGGACCCCCGTCCCAGGCCGCCCGCTGGGCCCCACAGCCCCTCTCAAGCTGCTGGGCGTGATGTCCTGGCCCTTGGCCCCCAGCTGACCAGAGGCCGTGACGGCTGGCGAGGGCCTGGGCTTCCACCATCACTGTCTCCACCGAGGCTTTCTGTACTTTACAATCAAAGTGTTGTCCTCAGGAAATCAACGTTTGTTTTAAATAGCACAATCAAGTGATACATGTTTCTGTGCTTTAGATTTTCGACACATCACTGTGGAAGTATTTCCAGGGGCTTCTCTGGTTTTTCCCGGCAGCGCTGCACTCACGCTGGCCATTCCTGTCACCCAGTCTCCACAGCAGTGACCTTGCGGGTGAAGGCAGCACCCTCACGCTGCCTTACCTTGGTGCCAGGGTCTCTCTTTGGAGATCGCTCCATACCTCACACTGCTACTTCCCCAGACCCAACCAGTGCTAAGGATTTCATCTCACTACACTTTAATCAATTCCAAGGTGAATAAAACATTCCAAATATTTGTCTCTAGAACCTAAGCTTTTGGAGACAGCCATGATGCCCGGTGAAGCACCGATTGATGTGGTGCTAAAACCTCTTCTCAGGACTATGTCCGCTTCCTAGATGCCAGAAATGTGACCTTAGGACTCTGAGGACAAAATTTACATGATCAGCTCTGCCGTGTGCACTCTCTGGTAGAGAGGCCTTGTGCACACTGATGGGCAAGCTGGGCGTGCCATCCAGAGCGTTTCTCTGACCCTGCCGCTTGGATCGGGCCCCCCGTGTAGGCCATGTCTGCGCAGAGCCGTCTGCAGAGCACAGTCTGCCGGGATGCTTGTCGTGTCTCTGCGAAGCAGCTGCTGCCCTCCTGTGCCACAGAACCAGCCTCTCAGTTTCCTCAAAGGTGGCTTAAAAAGCTAACGTCCAGATAGACAAATGGCATAATCTCACAACTCCGGCAATTAAATTTATAGAAAAGCTAAATACTTTAAATTTTAAATTTTAAAATGAGTCTTAACATAAAAGCACACATTCTCAATCAACAATGTTTTTCTTCGGTTCACAGTTCCTTGGCTAAACTCCGTTGCTACCACAGCGTCTCTTGGTACAGACAGCCCCTAGGTCACGTAGCATCGTAAAACCCAGGGCTTGGAATGACTCGGGGCCCACGGCTTCTCTAGGGGACGGGTGACCAAAGAAGAGGCCAGGCCGCTTCGGAGGTGCCCAGCTTCCCTGCAGGCGGCCTCCTGGGCATCTGAGAAGGCTGGCTTCTGCTCCAAGACTCTTTGTACTAGTGCACGTTTGCCATACGTAACAAATAGACCCATCGTGGTTACCTGGTGCCGACACACCTCACCTTGACCCTCCAGTGTTTAGGAGAAATTTCAGACATCACCACCAAGACTCCCCAGAGGTGAGGGTGGGGCATCTGGGATGCTGCTGTCGCAGACTGGCCAGTGCTGCTCGAGACGCCAGTGTCTCCAGACTCAGGGTGCCGACGTGCCACTGCAGAACCTCCCAGCGCGCTCCCATGGAGCGGCTCGGGGTCTGTCCACAGCTCTCCCGCCGGCAGGAGGGAAGAGCCGGCGGAGGCACCGCAGCGAGTGGCCCCCAGGCCTCCTCCTTGCAATGTTCCCTTTACCGCTGGGATGTCGCGCAGCGACAGGGCGAGCTGAGTGCAGGCACTGCTGGGCCCCAAACAAGGCTCCGCTGGAGCAGACGCTCTCCTGGAAGCCCTGGGCGAAGGCTGTGAGCGGGACAGGGTCTGGAAGAACCCGAGGCCTGCGACTCCTTCAGCCTGAGACACTGCTGAGCCAGCACCTCCTGGAGGGCAGCAGCGCGGGCTCGCCCCTGGCACCCTGTGGGAGAGCCACCCTCCCGGCAGAGGCTCAGCTCGTGCCAGCACTCTGAACCCCACCCCAACAGCCTGCGTCCCATCCTGAGCCTCACACTCTGGAGACCAAGTTTATTTAAAAGCCAAGATCTTGCCTAATACCAGAGAAGCTAGGAAATGTATTCAAGGAGAAAGAGCTATCCAAATGAGACAAATACTTCAAAATATTTAAAATGATTAGGGCTGCTCGCTATGCAGAAGGAACAAATCACGTGGCCATCGGAAATTAGGTCTTTCTTCCCTTCTCTGCACCACTCAAAGACAAGCTCTCAGGCCTGAATGTTTTACAAGTGCTTTTTTTTTTTTGAGACACGATCTCGCTTTGTAGTTCAAGCTGGCCCTCAGCTCACTATGTAGCCCAAGCGAGTCTTGAGCTCAGCAATCCTCCTGTCTCTGCCTCCCGAGTGCTGGGATGACAGGCGTGAGCCACCGTGCCCCACTTACAAGTACTTTTTAATGGGTTCCCTCTAGGACGGAGCTGCATTTCCGTCGGTGCCGGAGCTTTTACACCTGTAAAGCGAGTGCACCTCTTCACACTGTGCTGCTACTTCAGGTGCCAACAAGCCCTGAGCCGACCTGAGAGCTGCGGCTCGGGCTGGACCCCCCACAGCAAGCTCATGGCTGTGCTGCAGAACTGGCATCTAAAGAACTGGCATCACAACTTTACCTCCTGAGGGTAAAGTCAGAGTGAAGGGATGGAAAGCCTCTGTCATTTGGTTCCTCTCTGTGCCACAGAGCGGTCCAAATTGGGCAGCATGGTCCTCACAGTCAGTCCTAGGTTTGGGTCAGAACCAAGGAGCTTCCTAAAGAGAAACTCTGCTTCCCGTGTGTCTGTGTGTATCTGTGTGTGTGTGTGTGTGCATGTGCTGCATGGATGCGTGTAGCATGTACATAGATGTGGCGAGGGTCAGCCTGACCTTTCTGACAAGAGCACTGAAAAGCCACCAGCTGTGGACAGTAGTGAAGCCACGGCATCCTCAGCAGTGGACCTGGCTGACCCTTGCGAAGGGCTCTTTACCTGTTCAGGCCACATAGACTATCACGTGCCAACTTCAATGTGCCAGGAGCAATGCCAGCCTCAAGAGGTAGAGTACTGAACAATGCTGCCTTTTAAAAACTCCATCTATGCTCCTCCTCCTGACAGCTTTGAGAGCACTGCCTGCCTTCCGAACACACTTCTCTCCGTCAGAGAGCTTCCGCTAACTCCCACTCCGTCAGTGCACCGGCAATTCATTCTGCACCCCTGCAAGGCACAGCACACTACTTGTATTTATTTTTATGCACCTCCTTTTTCTACTTTTTCTTGCAGTCAATAAAGCTTTGTCCAAACCTGAGAGTCCTCAGCAGGTACCACTGGCAGAGGAAGATGGGACCCCACAGGGCATTCAGGAACTTAGCGAGAGCACAAAGGTCTACAAGACAGACAAGCCACACAAAATCAGATGCTAAGTGTGCACATGACACGGAGGCAGCCTGAGGACCTCAGCACCGCTGCAGCGGGTGCGGCTGGCAGTCTGCGGTGACCGCGTCAGTGAGCCCTCCCCTGAGCTGGCCTAGGGACCAGCATCCGCAAACCTTCACGGGGGCGATGTCCCTCCCGACTGCAAACGTAACACTCGTTTCCCTGACGACATAAAACGGCCTCCCTGGCCCACACTGAGCGTATGCGACCCTCGCCGCATGCACTCCTGCCTGGTCAGTAAGTGCAGGCACAGAGACAACTTACTCCACGAAAATGACTTGCTATGAGCACTGACACAGCCAGCCGCGATCTTGGGCCCAAATCTAATATGCTCTACCAGAGGGAAAGACAAACGACTGAGCAAGCGAATCCCAGAAGAGCTCATGAACTAAAATGAAAGAAAATAGTTAAGAGTTTAAAAAAACAGAAAGCCAAAAGGAAAAGAAAGGCTTTCAGGACTATCAAGCCCAAAGATTTTTTTCCCTCTAATGGTGTTTAGGCGAACCTGTCTCTGGGTTGACAATTTGCCTCTAAAATCTCTGCCTAGAGCAGGAAACTCAGAGCCAACTTGTTAACTCCTAATAAAACAGCACCCTGGGTAATACCACATGACTGCATTTCTTAGGTGTATTTTCCCTTGTTATCAACTTCCTTTTCCATCATAGTGAAGTCCAGAGACACACACAGACCCAATGTCAAGCAGCGGAAGGCGGCACGCCTGTCTCAGCACTGAAAGCTCCTGGCCGGAGAGACCCCGGAAAACAGAGCCTGACTCCCCACCGCCCACTGTGATCTCCAGCCTGGGCGTCTGGCTGCCATCCCTTCCGCTTCCTGCACCGAAAGGCATCTTTATTTTGCTTTTCTTTGTAATCTGAAGCTGTGACTTCTAAGGCGAGCTCAGCAGACTCGGGCGGCGCGGCCTGGGCACAGAGCTGAGCCGAGGCAGCCCTCGGGCCGACCCTTGAAGGGCCTCTGCTCAGCAGTCGCGCTCTTCCAGCCCTGTCTCCTGCACTTCACGGGGCAAAGTGTTTCGGACTTTAGGTCACTATCTTTAGGACAAACATGTGGCAAAGTAGCTGGAAAGAAACTTAAAGGGACGTTTTTCTTAGCATAAATATTCCCTAATTTGAATTTAATAAAGGTATTGTCTTTATTACTACATCTTTAGACCAATAACTAAAGAGAAAAAAAAGAAGTGATTCTGATTGCTAATTTGCTAAGGATATTTGTAACAATAATTAAAAATGAAGGCATTTCTTTTTTACTTCAGAGATACCAGAAAACAAGATGAGCTGTAGAATAATATTTACAAAAAATGAAACTGTTGGGCCAGAGATTTAGCTCAGTGGTTCTGGCGCCTGCCTGGCAAGTGCAAGGTCCCTGGTTCGATCCCCGGTGACCACGTACAGCAATACCAGGCGTGGTGACTCACACCCACCAGCAGTCAGCACCGAATACCACAGTGCCGGGCGTGGTGGCTCACGCCTGTCATCCCAGCACTCAGGAGGCAGAGGCAGGAGGATTGCTGAGGTCGAGGCTCGCCTGGGCTACACAGTGAGCTTAGGGCCAGCCTGAACTACAAAGCGAGACTCTGTCTCAAAAAAAAAAAGAAAAAGAAAAAAGAAACTTCCAAGTAACATATCCAAGTGACTCCCTCCACTGAGCTTCACTCTACTGAGCCCGTGCTCTGGGACGGGATGGACGGACGGTGGAAGCCTGCCCGCTCCAGGGCGCCTGGCCGGAAAGGCTGGCTGAGGGACACGACGGTGCGCCGCAGACTGAGACGGTGACGTGTGAGCCGCAGGTCCGCACTCGCGCTGAGCCTGGCCCTCATCCAGCCACCCCGAGTCCTTGCGGGCAGCAGCGCCCCTCACGCAGGCCCTCCTCCCGGCAGCCTCCCGGGGCGCAGGGCCTGCCGGCGAGGAAGACGAAGAGCCCTGACCTAACGGGCCGGCCCCATGCTCACACGGGCGCCCAGGAGGACACACACAGGAACTCTCAGAGCACAGGGCGGCCTCACCTACGGTTCCGCTGTGGAATTTCTGATTCTGTTTCGGGGTCAAACAGACAGACACATGAAGCCAGCGGAAACGGAGATCACACACCCAGAAAGAGCGGGGAGCTTGGGGGAGCAGGCTGCCACCACCCTCCGCCATCGCCACCCCACTATTGCTGCTGCTCACTGCCTCCACGGGCTTCTGAGGCCCCCGTCGCCCCACACCCCTCCCTGCCCGTACCCGTGACAGAACCCAACCCTGCCTACGATCCCGGGCTGGGTCACCCACTGCTCCCCCACCACCGCCCAGGCCGCCTGCCCTGCTTGCAACCGCTGGGCGCCATCGCCCTGGGCAGCAGCCCCGCCCCAGGCACCAACGTGGCCGACTGTGCCCTGCGCCTCTTCCTGGTCTCCTCCTTCAGGGCTCTTCTTCCTCTTCCATGTTGACCGCCACACCCAAATGACGGCGCCGCACCTGTGCTGTGTCCCGCCCTCGGCGCCCAGGGAAACCGCCGCCCGCCCATGGGCTCTCCCTGCACGCTGCTTGCCGGCTCCCTCCGTGGCTCCCGCCCACTCCGCCTCGCCCTGTGCCGTCCTGAGCTCCGGCCTCCCCCAAGGCCTCAGCGGGCCACGGCCGCCCTGCTGGAGCTCGGCCTCCCGCCACATTCGCCCGTCCGTCGTCGCAGGGGTGTGGAGCTCAGGGTCCCGGGGGCGAAGGCCGCGGACTCACAGAGCCATCTCGGCGTCACTCAGGCCCTCGCGCATCTGGCTGTCGCCATCCCGGGCGCCATGATCTGGTCCCCGCAACGCCCCACAGAGCAGGGCACCGACCGAGCCACACTCCACACTGCAGAGCCCACAGAACCCCAGCTTGGCAACATGGACAGCGCCACCCGCAGCTGCTCAAGATGCCACCTTCATCCACACCATCTTTGCACCTCACACCACATCCGCTGACACGCAGCCACGGATGGACACTGGTCCCTCTCCTCCTCCTTGTAGAAGTCTGCCCCACAAACCTGATGCTGTCACGCGTGCCCTGCTGGACACAGGTGGCCTGTGTGTCTCCCATGGTCCTCTTTGCTCTGGGCACGGCACCCAGCCCTGCCACAGGTGTGACACAGCCCTGACACAGTCTTACTTAAATGATTTATTACTGCAATTTTTTGCAAGGAAAGACTACATAATGCCCTGTTATGTTCCCACTCTCAGAATCGTGCCAAGTATACAACAGGGATGCTCAAATTGATCTGTAACAAAAGACGTGTCCTAGTCCTGATGGCGTCATACAGAGTGTGTGCTCTCGGAAGCCAGAACTCACGCGTCCCTCAAAGAGCAAGTGCATGGGCTGGCTGCGGGCTCGGGCAGCGCCCAGATAGGAAAGCAGGGGCTTCTGCCCTTGTAGGGTGCGTGCTCACAGTGGTGCTGGAAGCGACACAGGCATGAGAGCGTTTTCCTTCCCATCTGCACGTGCTACCAGCAGTCAGTTGTTCACACTGTGTGAACATCACACCGCAGCACGTGCAGCTGAGCCAGGGCCCGGCACGCCCACGCCAGCTCCCGAAGCTCCCGCCAGAAGCCACCCTCTGAGCTGGGCATCCGGCCCCACTCACCCACCTGCTGGCATGGTAGGAGGCTTCTGTGGGGCCAGGCTGCCCGGGGTGAGCGGCCTCACGAGGCTGGAGACCTGGGAAAGGGACCACTAGGGAAGTGATGCCCAAGAATTCGCTATTCACACACAGTTCAAAGGGTCCGTGGCACTGCTGTGCAGGGTAGAGTCTAAGCCTAGAGCAGACGCGGCGCCCCAGAGCACAGCTTCCTTCTGTCCAAAGCGGGACTGAGTTGCTCCCACGACTCCGAAGTGGACGAGAGGGAGTCCCTTTCAGCTCCTTGAGGCTGAACAGCAGCTCAGGCCCGACGGACGCGCTGTCCCGGCCCAGCCCCGCCGGGCTCCGCGAGGGTTAGAGCCGCTCTCTGGAAACAGCGCAGGAGACGGGACTTGGCCACTCAACTCGGAGGCACCAGTTTGTAAACGGCACAATCATTTTGGGGTACAAGAGGTGCTTTAAATGTGGTAACATTATATCATTTCAGCTATAATGATCATAATTACTTATTTCTTTTAATCACAACCCACTTAACCACTTTAGTACAGAAGACTAGTTCAAGGAGTTTAATTTTCATTCAACATCTAATCTTTGTGTTTACCGAAACCCTTCATGGGCTTTGTTTACTGTCTGCCTGCTGGCCTGGACGTTTGATCTCACAAGACTAGATCAGACAGGGTCAGATAAAATACTGATTGCTAGAATAAACCGGGCTCAGAGAAGTAACACTGGCTTTTCAAATCCCCCTTTTTCCCAGATTTTTTAATATTTCTCAAAATAAACTCAAGTAAACAAATGAAATTAAGAGAACTAGCAATCAGGAGGTTGTTGTACAGAACAGGGATATGATAGAATAATTCTGCAGCTGGGCCAGAACTCGGGCTTTGTGAGGTTTGCTCGTCCTGGCTGTATTACTCGATGACACAAATAATTTTACAATAGCCACCAGGATGCGTGTGAACTCTGAATGACCCATTTTAATTCTTCAGGCATATTAAATACTAGAGGCTAACCCCACTAAATATAATTCACTATGCTGTGGAAATAAACTTTTTAAATTAGAAATATTTTGGACACAGTTATATTTTAAAATTACTAATTAGGATACATTTAAAACAACTAAGACCTTCCCTGGAAAACACTTCGTTTTTCTGCTGTCCCTGCAGAAGAAGACTGGCTCAAACTATAACTGGTATTGGTGCTTCTGCACACCCACCAGCGCTAATGTCATAAAAATGGGAGCCATTCACATCTAGAGATCATGCTAAAGAACAGCAGGGCTAAAAATAGGTAACTGTAGCATTCAAATGTGTAGAGTTTATAAAAGAAAGATCAATGGAGCGTTTCATTATTCCAAGACCTCAAAGATAATTTTGTAATAGTATGGATGTTTCTAGGTGTCTAGTTTTCTCTTGTGTCCAACACTGAAACTCCTAAACATTAAGCAACAATTATTAAGTAAAATGTATGTTACTTTGCTTACACTTGGGAGCTTATGAAGCTCTATGGTTTAAAATCGAGGCCTGAAGCAATCACAGTATAAGACAGGGGCCATCACTTCCCAAAACATTATAAAAGCCACGTGGAGCGAGCCCCGCCCACCAGGCCCTCTGGATTCCGGACATCAGACTCCTGGGCAGCAGGTTCGAGGTCTCTGGCCCCGAAGAGCCAAGCCTGTGGCTGCACAGTCTGTCTCCCTGTCCACCCTGACGTAACGCCAGTGTTAAACACGTCTGTGTCAGCCTTGATTGTCTTTGAAATTAAAGAAAAAAGGTATGCAGAATATGCTTTGCTGTGATCACTGAAGAAAATAAAGTTAGCATGCTAAGCCAAACCAATTTAGGACCTTTTAAAGGGTAAAGTGTAAATAGTTTAGCTATAATAACAACAAATTCAAAAAATGCACATTAAAATGTTTACTTCAAAATTTAGACAATTCCTTTTGTATACAGCTTTTACATCTGTTTTTAATGATATCAAATTATTGATTGTTCATTTTTCTATTTGTTTAAGCATTAACTATAGAATTTGCAATCTGACCTTTTTTTTAATCCTTCCAGTAGACTTTTATTTTTGCCAGGTTTGAGTCATATTTACTTTGATCTTTCAGAGTATATAATTATTTTACTGTTTATTTCTATGAGAAGAGAAAAAAACTTTGACCTAGGAGATCTATATGTGGCAATTTGTAACAGAATCACATAGCTTATGTTTAGAAAATCATGGTTTTGATTAAGAAGCAACCATTTAGTTCCCACTGTTTTATTAAAACAGACATTAGCAGATAATAAGAAACATGTTTAACAATGCAGCCCTCACTCCCTTCAGTATATCAGCAAGCCGGCTCGAGGCTTCGGTCTGCACTGAGTACCAGGCCCTACACATCAACTGGTAACTGGGCCAGGAAGACCGGGGGGAGGGGGACAGACAGCCACAGGGACAGACACCTGGGTCCCTCAGAGGAGCCCGAGGGTGCGATGCTGGTACTGCACTGCTCGTTTCTGAATGCAAAGCACACGGCTTCTGCGGGTCACTCAGGCAACTGAGGGACACAGGACTCACAAACCAAACCGCCGCTTTCCCCTGAGGAACGGGCGCCGAAAGGCAGGATGAGCACGCAGCCGGGAACCCTGGAGAGGGGCGCCTGGGAAAGAGCTGTGGCCACCCAGGCCCAGCGCGGGCTGCTCCCGAGGGCCGCAGGTCGGCGAGACGCACCTCTGGCTGGCTGTCTTCTAGGCACCGCGCTGCCTGCCACACAGGCTTTGTGTTTCCTCCCTCTCCCCTGCGGGGTAGACCAGCACCCCTCAAACCATCTTACGGCAGCTTGTGTCTACTTCGCACGCACCTTACCCTTCCTTCCTCCTCCCACTGGGCACGCACAGGCACACGCACTCTCCCCAGCAGCGAGGGTGAGCACACAAGTGGCGTGTGCACACACAGTGTCTGGCAGCCTTTTGGTGCGGGTCCTTGACCTACTGAAGGAAATGAACGCCTCAGTCTGCTTCTATGGCATGTAAGGATTTAACTATGTACTTACTACCTCAAAAAAAAGCAGAGCTTGAAGAACTGAGTCTAAGAAAGAAGAGCAGAAGCCATCGAGGCATACCTGCAGGCACACACACACACACACACACACACACACACACACACACACACGTGCTCGCACGCACATTCCTGGTGGCCGTTCTGAAAGCACCAGCGTGGAAAGGGCCCCTCCTGGCTGAGTCCAGAGCCATGTTAGAAGAGGACACGCTCTCCCTTCCGGCTACAGCAGCAAGAAAACAGCGACAACAACAGACCCTGAAGCTGGCTGCTTCCTTCTCGGCAGAGGATGATGACGGTCTTGAACAGAAGAGCCTGGACACCACGCTGCAGGCAGACCCACGTCGTGGACGCTGCCCTCCAGCACGAGGGTGGACTTTACCATGCCGCAGCGAGGGACCAGACCTGACCTGAAAGCACTGAGCCGTCCCGGGCCCGCGCCTCGTGCAGGACGGTCTTCACTCGAGCTTCAGCGCAATTCTCCCAGCAGCCCAGCATCTGAGGTTTGCATTTAAATGGTACACTTAGCATAAAACGCTCCTGTGCCTTTGTCTTCAGACAAGTGTCGCCAGTGCACAGAGAGCTCGCTTCCTCCAAAGGTGCCCTTGTAAACAAGGCCACACACCCCGGTGCCAAAAGCACGGCCTGGCCCCAGCCCCAGGAAAATACACCGCTCACCCCCTAACCCGCACGCTGGCCCTGGCGCTCGGGAGGCACGGGAGCTGAGGCAGGGCCTCGTGCCCGAGACACAGTGTGACAGCCTCACAGCCATGCAGAACGAGGGCTGGCAGGACCCTCGGATGTCAGTGCCACAAAGGGAAGCCCGGCTCCCTCGGGGACTCGCTGGCTTTGTCGGAGGTGCCACAAAGGCCAGCGCTGGGCTGCGCCGACGGAGCCGGGCGGCTGGAGACCAGGCAGGTCCAGCACAGCAGCGCACAGCCCCGGCCACCCCTGCTACTATGAGTTACTAGGAAAGCACGACGGCTGTTATTTATTAAGGGTCACTTTACTCCGATAGTCTCTAGATAGTCTTCACAAGAGCCAGGGACCTAGACATTGTTATTTCTTCCAATTTCCAATGGGGAGACTGCATCCTGGTGAAGTAAAACCACCTGGTCCAGGTCACAGTGCCAGCAGGTAGGGGCCAGCTTTGAACACATGCCCGTCAGGGTGCAGAGCCCTCCCTTACCTACCACTCCGGCAGTGGCTCTGGAATGGACAGTCTCTATAGACTCTCTCCAGCCAGATTCCCCGACGCTGAAGCAGACATTCCAATTTGTGCATCAGTAGTCAAACCTGGGCACTGACGGAGCCTAGAATAACTGCTTCTCAATTTCTAACGGATTTTGGTCTTTACAAGTATCACTGGGGAGAGTTACAAACTTGATAAATTATGCTAAGAATTTTACTTTTAGTTCTAATGCCATCTTGGTTTTAAGGGAGCCAATTTGCATCTCATGACAGAAATATTAAGATTCTTATCTTCATAATAAATACAGACAGGCAGTATCTACAGTTAGCATACATCCCAAACAACCAACAACTTATTGACCTTAAAAGAATAGGCTTTAAAGACAAAGAAGTTATTTTACCTTTAATCTTCTTATATTTTTTATACCATCTCCCAAACTCCTGGCACTTGGTTGCTGACACATTGGCATAATATGTGCTATTTACAATGGATGAAATCATACTCTGAAAAGAAGAAAAAAATTAAGTTATGTTTCAAATATATGAACTTTCCTTGATGGGGACAAGAACAGTGTGTGTAGGCCTCAGGGACGCTGAGCAGCTCCTGACGCAGAGCAGCCACTGTCCTGCGTCGACTGACGACGCGACGGAGCTACCCAGAGTGCTGACGTGCTTCTCCAAGGGCCAGCCTGGCCAGTGTCAGAGGGCGCGGGCGGAGCGCGGAGGGGAGGGGCTGAGACTCCAAACGGAGCTGGGGGGCGGGGCGCGGGGCGGGGCTCAGCACTAGCTCGGAAACACCACTCAGATGTTTCTGTTCTGCGTCCAACTGCAGCACCCGAAGCAGCCAAGAATCCAAGAGCGTCCGTGCTACACGCAGCAGAACAACGTTTAGGGAAATAAATTAATATCATTTATAGAAACATGTGATTAGCACTTGTGTGAAAATTCACCAAAGGAAAAAAATTAACAGTGCTATTTTAGATCAGGGGAGACTAAACCTAAGGTCGCACTGCGTTTCAATGTGAAATGCCTCGAAGCTGCGACTCCAGAGGCATAGGCCCAACCCCCGCCCTCCGCCACTCCCTCGCACTCAGGCCCCGCGATCCGCCTGCAGCTGGGACCGGAAGGCAAGCCCAGCAAACTCCGCCTGCCAGGTCAAGGGACAGGCGACACCCTGACTTGAAGGTCCCACTGCAGTACATGTGCCGTCCACACCCCTGCCTAGGCCAACCCAGGGCAGGCGTCCACTTCCACGATGGACCATGAGATTGCATGGGTGCATGTCGTGTACACAGAGTGTTTCTGCAAATTTCATTTAAAGGCCAACGAGCTTGCCTATCTCAAGGGACCCACATGAACTGTGCCAGGTTTTGTATCTTGAAATCTCATCTGTCTCAAAAATGTTATCCCAGATACGGACCACTTCAGAGAAAGCTCAGAACTGCCAGTAACATTTCTGCAAAGTAGCAGAGATAAAAAAGATCACAATAAATCAAGTCGATGGCAAGTTATTTACCAGGAGGTTCGAACACCTGCAGAAGGCCTTCGCCGAACCCGTCTGGAACCCAGGCTCGCTCGCTCTCTTTCTAATCAGGCGGCGCCTGAGGGAGGAGGGCTCCTGACTCCTTCACTGAAACTTCTCTGAGCCCGTGTGCCCCGCGGGTGCTGCCTCCTGGCCGCTGTCTGTGCAGACACCCTTTGCTCTGTGTTGAGGGAGGAACAGGGACTTTCAGTCCTGGAGCGGGTGCAGCACGGAGAGCCTGAGAGCGCTACAGACCTCCGAGGGCCTGCGTGGCCTCCGCATCCACGGGCTGCCGGGTGCTGCTCCCTACTGGCCCAGTTGTGCCCTCTTCCCAGGGCCCAGCAGCCGGCCTCCAATCCCCTCTTCCGTGTCTCACACGTGGCTGTGTGAGACTCGGAAATCCAGCCTAGGGCACAGACATGGTGACAGGCCACACGGATCGTCCCCACAGCAGAGGTGACAGAGGTGCAGGCACGCACTATGCTTTGCTCTGCTGTATCCGAGAAGCCACGGGGCATGGACCCCAAAGCAGGCACCACTACGGAGCCCGCTCTGCTCCGGGCCCAGGAACCTCTCCGGAGACCTGCGCTGCAGCTATTCCCTGCTCCGTCGGCGTCTCACTGACACTGCTCACGGCCACCGTCGGCCCAGGTGGCACAAAGGAAAATCTGGCCCCACCACCCGCACTGGCCTGTTTTAAAAGGAGCAGCGGACGCAGCCTCAACACATTATCGGTAAGTTTCCATCCACACAGGTTACAGAACCAAACATCAAAGGTTTACGTGAGGAGCTAAGCAGTGGGTCAGGCAGCAGGTAGGGACCACTACCCAGAGCACAAGTCTCCAGTCACAGGAGGGCCCTCAGCATGGCACACTCATCCATCTCGACCCCCAGGTCTTTCACACGGTGGGCCTGCCCACAACCATGTCACTGAGGTTGTTAGACTCAGTCACCAGAGAGAGACTTAGAAAAAGAGCTGGGGCTGGGGATTTAGCTCCGTGGTTCTGGCATCTGCATGGCAGGTGCAAGGGCCCAAGTTCAATCCCCAGCACCACATACCATAATGCCAGGTGTGGTGGCTCACCTCTGTAATCCCGGCACTCGGGAGGCAGAGGCGGGAGGATTGCTATGAGTTCGAGACTAGCCTGGGCTACACAGTAAGTTCAGGGCCAGCCTGAACTATAAAGTGAGACCCTGTCTCAAAGAAAATAAAAAATAGAGTAACAAAAATAAGAAACAGACGAGCAGTATGTTGGGGATATTTTAGCAGAAGGTCACATCTGCTGGGTTGTTCTAGTTTCAAACACGAGTGCCCTCTCACTCCGGTTAGACTGTGATATTCTCAGTCAGAATTCCTGGGCCTCGCGGAAACACTCAGGTACACAGCACAGGGCTATCTTAATGAGGGCGCCCATTAATCTGTTTAAAACATCAAAACTTCCATAGCAGCCCAAAGAGCTGGAGGGGCTAACACAGACTCGGCCATGGCTGACTGCAGAAGACCCGAGCAGCCTGGGTTCACCAGACTTGGCGCGTTCAGAGGCCCAGATTTACAACTTAATGCCATGGACGCAGGCACCCTTTTGGGGGCAGGGGCTCTGGGGATCACACCCAGGGTCTGAGCCCTCCCGCAGGCGTCCTGCTGCTGGCTGTGCCCACCCCATGGCTAGCTTCTGAAACCTAGAGAGACACAGGCGATGCGTAATAGTAGGTGCAATGATCAAAGTCCTCCCCACCTCCCACCTTGCCAAAAAGACAGCTAATGCCATTTACTGCTTTTAAAATGTAAGTATAGTTTCGCAGTTCATCGTGAGGTTTTCCATTTTCAGTTCATTCCAGGCCACTGCACACTGGGCTTTGGGACGATGAGCAGCGGACAAGCCCTGAGCCCATCGTGTGGCCCGAGACTGCACCAGCTCGGGAGCGGCCGCCAGCCTGGCACAGGACCGGTGAGACTGCCTGGCAGAGATGCGGCCAGCCGCGCCTGACACGGACCGATACCCAAGTAGCTCTGCATTCCCACAGCCGGCTCTGCGCTCAGGAGTGGCCGTGCAGAAAACAGAATGTGGGGGCTTCAGCAGACACTGGAGGCAGCTGCCTCGGACACCCGGGCAGAGCCACGAGTGCCGCCTGGAGAGACCACAGGCCAAGCTGATTTAGAGTCTGATGTGTTGCAAGACTGCAAAGGGAAGGCTTCAAAAGGTCTTTCCAATTCCAGAAATTTTTGAAAAACTGTAAACTTTTTTGTAACTGAAATTTTAAATACAAAGATTTTAGATGGAGAAATGTGTCTAAACTGACACACAGTTCATCACACATTTGAAAGTAAAGTTAAAAAAAAAAAGGTATTTGATGTACCAAATCATACCAGAACAAGATCAGCTCCTGCAGGGTTACCTGGCCAAGTCAGTGAGAAGGGCCAGTGATACCACTGGGGACGCGGCCACACCAGCATCATGCTAGTGGGCTGGGAACTTCCTGTGGCCCAGGACTTGGCAGTGGAAGACAGAACATCATCCCCGTGTCTGCCTGGTGCCGTGGAAGCACGCTGGCCACCACGCCAGCCAGGCTGGAGGGCAGCTCGCAGGACCGAGGGCGGCAAGGGAGTCACGGCCCGCGCCTGCGCTCTGCGGCCCTCCCGCCTTGGCGCTGTGCTGACACACGTGGGCAGGGTCCTCCGTCCACCCGTCCTCGGGGCCACCTGACTGCCCCGACTTTAGCCAGACTGCTTTTTCTACAAATAAATTTTCCTCTATGTTTCCAAGATAAATTCAAACACATGGGTTTCTTCGGCAACCAGGGAGACATGATCACACATGATCGCTGTGAGGGTTGGTCTGCGCCCAACAGAGGGCTCAGCTGCGAGGCCACAAACACAAGACGCCTTGTCCACAGTCAGCCCTGGGGCGCCGCCCTGGGCTGCTGCTCCTGCGGGTCAGGAGGAGGAGGGACCCGGCCTGGGCCTGACCCAGCGTCAGGGCTGTCAGGGCTGGAGAGCCCACGCTCCGCCCGAAACGAGACAAGGTGAGTGAAAACCGAGGAAAACCACGTGTGAAGCTGAGGAACCCAAGGCAATGTGCGGCTTGCTAGGGGGCCACGCCCACCCACGGGGAGGGGGTTTGCAGGAAACGCCCACAGACAGGTCAAGGGGGAGGGCTCATCACCTCCGCCACCCTCCGTGTGCGGCCGGCCTGCCTGAGCAGCTCGGAGGGACGGAGGCGCCTCCCGAGGAAAAGCACGTGTCCACGGGACTGCGCCGCGCTCGCTTCCCTGAGCCAGAGCTGCGCACGGCCCAGGCGGGACGGCCCGCACCGGCCCTCCTGTCACAGCGCCTGAGGTGCACCTCTGTGGCCGGCTTGGGAGGGGACCCTGGCCACCCCGCGCCCACGGGAGGGAGGGCACGCGGCGGACAGCAGCGTGTGCTGGGAGGAGGCAGCGGGGCAGCGCGCGCTCCTGGGTGAAGGTGGCCCGGGGCGGACGGGCGTTGAGTGGAGAGCCCGACTGCCCGTTGGCAGCCTCTGCCAGCCCTTCGCTGCTCATCTGGGTGGCACCCGGGGAAGCTGGCCCGCAGTGGAAGGCTCGGCACACCGCGGAGACCACACGGGAGCACAGCCTCGCCACGCTCCGCCTCGCCGTCACTTGTGTGTCCTGGTCGGGGGCCCTGGCCTGCTGTCCCTCGCAGGCCCCTTCCTGGGTCCGCGGGGCTGGGCTTCAGACGCTCCACACACGCCGCGCCTGCCCAGTGCCTTCCGGGAGCGGCTGCGAGCCCAGCAGCAGAGGAGCGGGTCAGGGGAGGCAGCGTGACGCGCCACGGAGGAGCCCTCTGCCATGGCGGGGGCCCTGGGGGGCTCTGTGGGGGCCTAGGTGCAGCCCGAGACCGTGACAGCAAGCGAAAATCGTCAGACACAGAGGCCTCAATATCACATGGTTTCCCTCATGAGAAACCCGGAGGATAAATAATCCAAAGTATAAATAAGTCACAGAGCAAAACTAGAACACAGATAACAGGAACTAAATAGGACCAAGCGACGTACAGGAGAGGGGAGGAGACGCAAAGAGCTGAGATGTGTCCTGGCTGCGCACTGAGCCCATGAGGAGTGTCACCATCAGGCACCACAAACATGGACCGATGAGAACCTAAAAATAAGCCTCAATAGAAATGACAAAGGAGGCAGCTGTGACCCTTCACCCAAGAGACCGTGTGAGGCTGAGACTCGCAGTGGCCTGGGAGCAGTGGCCATGCTGGCCACAGCGTGACCGGTCCACGCGGACACAATGGCCCATTACTGGCCACCCTGGACGGGAGGTCTTGCTGCTGCGCCCTACGGGGAGGACACTTAGGACACAGGAGGTGGAGCACGCGCACTCTGGGACCGCCGCGAGACCTGCCCGCCACGGCACTGCGGAGCTGGTGCCCTCCTCTCCGGACAGCAGGCCACGGCCGCTTGACAACTGTGCGCCTCGAGGGACAAAGATCCCACAATTCCAACATGGCGGCAGAGGACAGTAGATGCTGGGGCTGGTAGAGGGGCGGAAGTTGATGCTGTGGGATCACGTGCCTCTCTGCTCGCGTGACAAAGCGTCTTGGCAGAGATGAGTACAAGTGTGCGACACAGTGGGCACAATCAGCGGCTGCAGACACAAGATGGTGACTCGGGCCCCGAGACGCACAGGCTTCTTCCGCAGAGCAGGCAGTGCCATGGCGGCTGGCCTGCCCTCTCCGCCCCTCAGCCGCACTGCTCAGGTACAGGCTGCCACCCATCCCCCACTGCGGGGACCCGGGACCTGGCTGGGCAGTCTGGGGGCTCTGCTTACGCCGAAGGGTCGGACCCAAGATCCTGGGTGTTTGCAACGCCCCCAAGAATCACAGGCACAGGAAGCTCACCCTGCTTCCAGTGGGAGTGGGAAGGCCACCTGAGGGCACCTGCACCCAAGACAGGGCACGGGTGTGGCTGAAGGGCACATCGTAAGAGGTGAAAGCCAAGTAAATACCCAGAACCCGACAACCTACACTTCCCAGCATCCGGCCAGAAGAACGGTTGCCTCCTGCCTCCCTGGGCACAGCCTGCAACCGCGGCCCTTTGTCAGCTCCGCTGGGCGCTGCTGCCGCCCCCAAAGCTGCTCTGCTCTCCGGAATGACAGCCACAGCCTGCGCAGGGGCCTCTCGCAGAGTGGGGGCTTCTGCCCCGGGTCCTTGTCAGGACGGGCCACCCGTGTGCCGCTTCCCACGGAGAACGCCACAAAGCCCCCACGTGTGCAGTGAGTGCACATATCACCCCCCCCCAGGCCGGGAAGGGCCGGGGCCGAGTGTGCACAGGCGGGTGCGAGGGCTGGAGCACTGGCTCGGGGGACTGGGGCAGGTCTCTGCCCGCCACACCCCACGAGAAGGTGGCTTCTCACGGCCCTCCCTGTCGGCACCCCAGGCCGGCGGCACCTCCGCTCCCGGCCCCGCTGTCCCAGAGAAGCGCCTGCCCGCCTGCTGCGGTGCCCGCCCGCAGCACTGACCTGGGAGAGAGGGCATTCTTTGGCTAGCGTGCTCTGGTTCATCTCCTTGAGCAGCTCCTTTAAGGCGTTGCGGACGGTGGCGTGGTTCCACTGCTCCGCCGGCAGGTCCTCCAGCTTGGAGCAGCTGCGAAGGGAAGGGACAGGGCCTGAGCGCTGCGGCGGGGACTGGGCCTCGAGGACGGGCCTTGGCTCAGGTGGGGCCCTGAACGATGACCCCAGACACGTCGCAGCTTTGGGAAGGAAGGCGCGCTGCTTTTAAAGACAGTATTTTCCAGAGAGCTGACGGAGGCGGATGGCAGTGCGACCGCACAGGCCCAGCCCCGGATCCACGGCCCGGCGCTCCCGAGCCAGGTGCCGGCATGCCCGCGCACGGCAGGTGCGAAGGGCTGTCCTTCCCCACACAGGCAGCTCCCAGCCCACCGTGCAGTGAAGGAGAGCGGCCCGGGGTCATGAGGGCCGCCCTACACTCCCGCTTCAGCAGCCTATCAAGACGCCCCAGGCCTGGCACTTAGCCCCAGCGTGCAGGCACCAGCGAGGGAGGCCAGGGCGCGGCCAGCACGTCCCTGGAGAGGCTGCTCCAAGAACCAACCCGGCCCGCGGCCCAGAAGGGGGCAGCTGCGGTCCCTATCAGCGTGGGGCACCCTCCAGCCCCAGCTGCTCCGCAGGGGGACAGGGACACTTCCCTGCGCTGAAAACAAAGCACACACTCCTGGAGTGTGGGCCACAAGGTGTGGGCAGCCTCCTGCCCTCCTCCCCCTCCTCCTCATCCATCCGTGTCTGCAAACTGAGGAACACGGCCCACGCTGGTCTCCAGTGACCCTCGATCGTGGAGCGGCTCGGCGAACACGGAGGGGCGGGTGTCCTGAAACACCCACCTTTGTAGTTGGATTTTCAGCGTCACGACATGATAGACATCTTGCAGCATGTCGGCCACGGTGGCGTCGGGAGCGTCTGTTACGTAGCTGAGAGGAAGAGGGTTCCACCTCCCCAGCTTGATTATTCCTGCATGGGAAGAGAGACATCATCAACCCACAGCCGCCATCCGCAGACCTGCCTGCTGCTCAGGCAAGGCGCGAGGCCCATCCTCCTGCGCACAGCCTGCCACGCAGGAGCTCCCGCGGCAAGGGGTCCCCTCGGGGACACCGAGTGGCCAGCTCCGCGGGGGATGGGGGCAAGAGGGACGAGGCTGACCCACAGACAATCAGCCCTTTCATGTTTTCCTGTTTCCTAAGTTCCTGAGGAAACCACACGGATACTTCCTTCCCCCAAAGTCTTATTTCACAGTCTAACTTAAGACTGATGCTAAATATACAGGACTGCTGATTTCATAGACAAAAAAAAGCAAGCTTCAAGTAAGTGCGAGATTCAGTTTTGAATTGAACAAGAAAATTCCCTGGTGTGGGTTCATTGCGTGGCCCCCGCCCGTGGTGAGTGTCTTGGGGCACGTGGCCCCCGCCCGTGGTGAGTGTCTTCATCGCGTGGCCCCCGCCCGTGGTGAGTGTCTCCATCGCATGGCCCCCGCCTGTGGTGAGTGTCTCCATCGCGTGGCCCCCGCCCGTGGTGAGCGTCTTGGGGCGCGGGGCCTGGGCTCAGCCCTAGGTCCACTTCTCCGGCACAGGGGCTGCTTCTGCGCCCACAGGCTGGAGCACATGACCCCAGATCAGAAGCAGCTAAGACGCCTCGGGTCTCCCTTCTCTCTTGGGGCCTGGCTTCCTTTAGAACGCGAGCAGTCACCTCTCCCTGGGGCGACACACAGGCCAAAGGGCCGGAGCGAGATCGCAGGCCAAGCTGAGGCTCCGCGGAGCAGCGAGGTCAGCAGCTCCCTGAGGGTCCCGGAGGGAGGCCTTGCACACGCAGATGATGTGTCACTGTTCAGGGGACGCCCTGGACCAGGGCACCGGGTGTGGGGCAGGGTGAGCATCAACAGCCACCCAGTCCCACATGATCCGGACGAACAGAGCTTACAAGCCGGGCAGTCGCCAGGGCTATCACAAAGCAACACATAAAGTTACATTGTAGAGACAAAAGGAAAAGAGCACTTTTATTTTTGACAACACAGGTGAGTCCAACTCATTGTTCATTCTACACATCTTTTTCTAGTCCCCAAGGAGAGGCAGGACACCTGTCTACCCAGGCGCACCTTCCAGCGCTCCACTAAGGACACCTGACAGCCACAGGAGGCCGGAAGTCCGACCTGAGGAAGAGCGGCCAGGGCACGTCCTGCCCAAGATGAAATCGATGAATGCGCAACGCTCAACATAATGCTTGAAAATAGGGAATAAACAGAACAAAAATATTAAAGTGATGCAGTGTTTCAGTATTAAGACCGAACAATCTGGTGCTGAACGTGCCGAGGATAAATAGTGAGTGCCTGGACCCGGAGCCAGCGAAGGAGGCGGCTCCATCCCGCGCCGTCTGTCTGTGGCTCCGGCTCCTGGAGGGCGACTGCACCTGCCAGCAGGCTGCTCCCTGGGCAGACGGGCTCCTGCCATTCGCTCTGCGAGGATGCCGAGCGTGCCCGGCCGGCTGCACAGCCTGCCCACACGGTCACCAGTCCGCGGGCTCCTCTCATGTAAGAGGCAGGAACCTTCCGCTTCGCTTCTTCCCAAAAGATCACGTGCAATTGTAACTTCTTCCCCCAAATCCATCACACTCACCCTAAAGGCTGGGTCTGTACTGCACGAGGGCAGTGGAAAGTGGGGCTGGCCACATGTACTCCCACCGGCCGGACAGAAGCAGGCCTGAGGTCACCCCGCCCCACGGGTCTCCCTGCGGACACACGGGGAGCCATTCTGCTGAGCCCCAACCCCATGACACCCAAGCTCCGGCAGGGCCACCAATCCGTGGGGATGCATTCGAGAGCGAGGCTGGGCAGGGACACATGGGGCAGAAAGTGTCCGCACGCAGTGCACCAAGCACGGAGCAGGCGCACTCTCCTGAGCGCGCGTCGGAGGCCGCCGTTTTGTAACAAGCAGAGGACAGGCCTCTCCCCGCAGACCGGCACCTCCGCTCGGGCTCTGTGCTCCTGGGAGCTGGCGGAGCCCGTTCGCTCTGGAGCAGACGCACCCAGGGGTCTCCCACAGTGAACGCCTCCACAAGGAGCAGCTGCTCTAGCTGGCTGTCTCGGGCGAGAACAGCCCACGCTGTTTTCACAGGCGGGGCCACGACGGCACCTCCTCCAGCCACACCCCGGAAGTCCACTGCGTGCTCAGGCCCAGAGATGCACAGGTCGGACACTGGGGCTCTGCCCAGCCGGGACGCGCGAGAGGGGGCTCCAGCTGGCAAGCTGCCCTCCAAGCGGGCTTCTGTCGTGGGCTAACCCTCCCAGACATACATCCTCCTGCCCAGGCCAAAGGACAAAAACGTAATTTAGAGCAGTCGTCAAATGTGAGTTAAGTAAATAAACCAGAAAGCAGAAGCCCATGGCAGCTTCGACAGGAGCACAGTCGTCCGAGTCAAACTGCCTCTGATCTCACCCCGGCTCAGCCAACTCCAAACTGAGCGGCTGCCAACGAGGACTGACTTCTCCGCCCTCAGCCCCCACCTATAAAGTGGGGCAGTAGAGCACCGGTCTGCACAGGAGACTGCACATCTTAGCTGCTGCAGAGAAGAGACGGATGACCCAACCACTCTGCAGTCGGCGTTTAGACCTCTGAAATTCTTAAAGGGAACAAGGTATCACTGATTTCCTCTCAAAAAATACTGACTAGAGGGCCAGAGATTTAGCTCAGTGGTGCCGGCGACTGCCTCGCAAGTGCAAGGTCCTGGGTTCGATCCCGGTAACCACATACGGTGCTGGGCGTGGAGACTCACGCCCACCAGCCATCAATACCACATACCACAGTGCCAGGCGTGGTGGCTCACGCCTGTCATCCCAGCACTCGGGAGGCAGAGGCAGGAGGATGGCTGAGGTCGAGGCTTGCCTGGGCTACGTAGTGAGCTCAGAGCCAGCCTGACCTACAAAGCGAGACCCTGTCTCAAAAAAAAATACTGACTAGAGAACTTTCAGGGTTTAGGACCCGTTGAACTCTCACTCACTCACGTGCCTGTGGAGGCCCTTGTCCGTCGGGAATCACAGAGGAGGACTCGGGTCCCCCGCCACCTTCCTCTCCCCAGCGGCCTTTCCCTCTCTCGCTCCCTGGCAGCGCCTCCCCTGACGGGCTCAGGTCTCCTCAGCCTTCGAGCCAACAGCGCCCGAGGACCCTGCCCCTCAGCCTCTCACTGTCCGCCGGCTCAACTCCGTCCCGCCTCCCTGTGCACCTGCGGTCCTCCTCTGCCCATGAGAAAGCTGACCCAGGCCTGGACGCCCACAAGACCACAGAGTGAGTGGGCCCGTGCCTGTCCTTGGGCTGCCCTGATCTCAGCAGAAGGTGCGGGGCTTGATGACACCTAGGGGGGTGCCCGCCCCGGGCTTGGACAGTGGGGAAGCCCTAAGCAGCACCTGCGAGGGCCACAGGGTAAGAAGCGCCGGAGGGGAGCCGGCCCCTGGTTCTGGCTCCTGCCCATGGGGGTGGCATGCCCACCCTACAGACAGCAGGGCCTGACATCAAGAGCTGGGCACATTGAGTGCTCGGTGACAGCACAGGGAAGCGGGTCTCTGTAGCCTCCGGGACAAACAGCACCCTGTCAGAGTGTGGCTCCGACACCAAGCGGGCATGGCCGCGTGGGGGGCCTCCCCTACATACCAGAGGCCACCGGGTGCCCTTCACGCGGGCCGCTGCGGACCCACCGCACTGGCGTGCAGGGAAGGAGAGGAGAAGACGGCTGTGTGCCGCCGGTGAGGACGCGTCCTTGGGACAGACACACTTCCTCCTCACGCTCCCTGATGAGTGAGTTTCCTGACCCCAATCTGGACAGCAGGACACCCAACGCTGCCTACTGTGCCCGGGCACCAGGAAACCCTCCCGCGCCACAGCCCAGGTCTCCTCTGACACGAGGCTCCCTCTGCCCGGCCCGGTGCTCTCCACAGGGTGAAGTGAGGCCTGGGAGCGCCCCCCACCCCGAGCAAGCCACCTGGCTCAGAGCTTCCGCTCCAGCTGCTGGGCAGCCCTCCCCTGTCCACGACTGGGCGGGGCTCACCCCACAGCACCCGGGCCTGGGCTTCAGACGGCTCACCTGTGAGGCCCAGGGCTCAGCACACCACCTCACAGGGGGCTGAAGGCCCGAGGACGGTGCCTGTGCAGCCCCTCGGTGGTGACAGCTGGGACCAGGCCTGAAACCCTTTCTACAAGTCTGCGGGCCACGGGCCAAGCTCTTCTCCGGAGAGCACGGCCATGCGCCAGCCGTGCCAGGCCGCACAGCGAGCCTCCAGGGCGTGGGCCACAGCCCACCACCCATCGGCCTGGACAGCGAGGATCGAGCAGAGCAAAGAGCACGCGGGGCCGCCGGGCAGACAGGCGACCACGCCAAGAGCAGAGACTCGGCCGCGCCTGGGGCTTCGGAGGAGGAAGCCGCTTCTCCCGCAGAGCCCCGCGGCAAACGGAAACACGGCTTCCGACCACCTTCACCACCACCAAGGGATCTGTCCTCCGCAAACACCGAGAAAATGCTTGGTGGCTGAGACGGTTTTAGACGCAGTTTCAAGGTCTTTGAGTCACAAATTATGGGCCTTTATTTTGGAGTTGAAATTCATACAAATGTTAACATGATTGAATTGAGCACAATATAAATAAAACTGTTTATATCCAGACAAATCTGTTCATTCTAAAATGCAGAGTGCCAATCCACTCTCTGCGTAATGCATTCAGACCAAATAACAAAAATGCAATTGTAGGTAAATTTCCCATTAGTGACATAAAATTAAGTTGGGGATGGAAACAATTTTTGTCTAAAATTAAAAAGGTACAATAATGGAAACCGGTTTTGTTTTGTTTTTTTTACTCTCTCAATCCAGTATTCTGCCAAAGTCAGAGTTGACATCTCACAAAAAGAAGTACCAACAGTTGTTTGTGTTCGTGTATTTTTGGTACTTTTACCAGTTTTAACTCCTTTTCAAAATCACTCATATTGTTAGTATAATTTCCTTCTAAGATAAACAGTAAGAGTTATGAGACTACACATGCTAGTTGATCAGTATTTGATTCAACTCTTTAGAAAGTCAGTTGTGACAATACAAGGTTGTAAGAACACAATATAGTCAGTGGAACCTCAGAAGGACTTGACTGAGCACTGATCATTGATCTACCAAACCAAGTTTTCTTTTCCATCTCTAGTCTAAGTCACTAATACCCATAATTACGGAACTCACAAGTAAGCAGAGAAACTTATCACTGCTAAAGCACAGATAAATTAAACCACCCCTACCTTTAATCAAGATGATAGCTTTTACCCCATATGTTAAACATTAGAAATATTTCCTTTGTCTCGGCCTCAGTGGACTCCAGCCATCCAGAGGACAGACCCCCTGGCACGCAGAGGCCGGTGCTGGCCACAGGCCAACACAAGGTGCCCGGCGGGCGAGGGCCACACCAATGGCTGTGAGGCAGAAGGGTGTGGCCAGCGAGCGCTCAGCAGCTGAAGGCTCACAGTGCAGCCTGATGAGTAATTCTCCTGTATTCCAGGTAACTCCTGATATTAATTTTAAAAGCAGAGTGACAACTCGGCCTGTTGTTAAAAAATGAGACATTAAGCTTTCATATGCAAAGGCTGGGGAAAGCATCAGTGAGTGTGGTCGTGGAAGAGCTCCGCCCAGGACTCTTCCTCACCTGATCTCCGTGACCCCATCCGGATCAGCCCCTGCACACGGGGCTCAGACACTACTGCGTCGGCTCACTGGCCTCCACGTGGCCACTCCCCACGCCCTAGCGTGTAATTTTCTGCTGTCGGATCAAGCTATGTTAAAGGAATTAACTGTCTGTCCTACACAGTAAGAACACAGAATTATTTATCCACAAACCAGCCCACGGGAAATCACTACCCAGCAGCACACAGCACCTCAGCCTGTGTTTCTAACCTGTGGCCTGGCAGTGGCATATCACCAAACTGCAGCAGAAAATGGCAGAAATTGTAGGTCTCATTGCTAAGCCTGTAGTAGGGATGACTTTTCAACAAGGAAAGCAGAACAAGAAGGAAAAATCAGAACACTTTCTGAAGTGCATATATTTTCCTACATAATCAGGGCCCAGCAGTACAACAGCACAGCTCACTGGGCGGACGTGACCTCTCATACCTTCCACGTCGATCTCAAAGGCACCCGCATGTCTCAAGTGCTCCCCTGGAGTAAGAGTTAGGAATGGAAAATCAAGTAACATTCTTCGGGCGCTTTACTTTATTCAAGGGTCTTGGTAATTGACACAAATTAATGAAACCTCGTAATACATTTGTATGGGAGTCCGCAGTGTACCTAATCCTGTATTTTGAACAAGACAAAAGAAAATTCCAGACAAAAATAAACAATTCAACAATTCAGAATAGGCATTGAGGCTATATTGTTATATAAATTTATCTAAATATCAACACATGTGGCATGCACACACACACACACACACACACACACATACACAGGGGTGCACTGTTTCCACCAGATAACTGCTCTACGTGGGACAATTCAGGTACAACTGACAAACACAAACCATGGGATTTTTACTCATTCAGAACATTAACTCTCAGTTTCAAGTCATATCTGTACTCTTCTGGAAAAATGATCATTGAGGTGTTAGTATTTATAAACTGAAATCAATTTTAGATAGCTTCTGAATAAACCATAGTAATATGCAGCTATATTCCAACTTCTGAGCTGACAAGCCCCTAACAGAACAGAAACATTCTACCTAAAAACATGTACAGAGCCATTTGTTGTCTTGTAATTCTATACACGGTTTTTGCATTTTACAGCATAAAGATTTTGTCTCATGTAATAGATGCTGCTTCACATTTGGGAAACGTTATGTTACAACCCTAACTTTTATTAGATTATTTAATATAAGCATTAAGTAACTAGACTAAATTAATAAAGACCTTATTGCAGAGAGGGGGGAGGGAGAGACAGAGAGAGAACTAGTCTACAAATTAAATAAAACTTTCTGAATTTGGTATTTTAGAAACCTTTATTTAATTTTCAGAATTCTAACTCTACTGAAAAACAGCCAAACTATTGGTCAGGATATGAAAAGAATATAGTTGGTATTTAGTTATTTATTTCATAAGAGTACCATTTAAAACTATTACATGGAGAAATAAGACAAATGAGAAAGAAAAATGTCGTGAGAAATGTGAGAAATTATTTGGAATCAGTTCTACACTTCTGCCACTGGTTAAAAAGCATTTCATCTGGATTTTTTTCCCATTACTGTTCTAAGCTTAATCATTATCTGCAAGAGCTCTGAGTTAAAGAACTCCCTTCCGCGGGTAAGCAGCCAGCTCGGCCTCTATTCAGAGGCAGCGCCCACAGAGCCCCTCCGACAGTCCGGGCGTGACGCGGCCTGCGCTCGGGCGGGGCTCTGCCAGTGTGCTCCACAACACGCTCGGGTGCCCTGCGACCTCGGAGGCGGAGGCATCACCTGGGGAGACCTAACCACGCAGCGGCCTCCGGCCTCCCTGCCCACCAGCTACACGGCTCTTTCCCGACCTCCTGAGGACGGCACCCGGGCTCCTCCATCACCGGCTCAGCTCCCTGGACGAGACTGGCCTTCTCCACGCCCCTAGCTGTGCTGAATCCCTTCCAGCACCCTCGGCTTCCTTCCTCTGGCTCACGAGATACCTCCTCTAAAGGGAAATATCACCATGCCACGTACAGGTCAAGGAGGCAAAATGTGTACTTATTTATGAGATACGTTTGCCATGCCCCAACCCAATTTGTTAAGAAACTACAGCGCAAGACACAGAAGCAAATACGGACGTTATCAGTAAAAGTGGCAAATGCTTTTGGCTTGAAAACTTTTTTTGTCTTTCACCTTTGGAATATTTTAATAGTTTTTGTTGCATGTTCACATAGTCTATCAGACGCACTCTACTACTAAACCAATCATGCACATGGTTCACAGGGTTTAACTCTTTACATTCAAAAACATTCGGATGGTTCTGTGATTTGCTTTTTTTTTTTTTTTAGAGACAGGGTCTCGCTTTGTAGTTCAGGCTGGCTCTGAGCTCACTATGTAGTCCAGGCAAACCTCAAACTCAGCAATCCTCCTGTCTCTGCCTCCCAAGTGCTGGAATGACAGGCGTGAGCCACCACACCCGGCACTGTGGTGTGTGGTATTGATGGTTGGTGGGTGTGAGTCTCCATGCCCAGCATTGTAGGTGGTTACCGGGATCGAACCCAGGACCTTGCGCTTGTGAGGCAGGCGCTGGAACCACTGAGCTAACCCTCCGGCCCCATGATTTGCATTTTTAGAAACGTCATCCTTAAAGGCTGCAAACCAAACCTTGAAATATGCTGCCACCATTTCACTGGTGTAAAAATGCCAAGGCCTCACCTACAGAAGTGCTCTCCTGGGCTCACACTCCTGGGTCTGATGTCACGGCACACCTGACGCCCACCCCTGACGCCCACTGCCTGCTGCATTGGTACAACACCCCACGCACCGCTGGCACATGAACCGCGCACCACACATCTCGCACCGCGCGCGGGACGACGCCGCAGCCGGAACCAACCTCGGATGACGATCTTAAGAGCAGCAGCTGGGGAGGGCGCATTTGCGCCTTCCTCAGCCCGAGAACGTGTGATACCTGGCAGTTTACGGTGTGGGGAAACGGCTGGGAGGCCCCTGCTGCCCAGGAGCGGGCCGGAGAGACACAGGCCGCGAGGAGCAGGAGCTCTGGAAAGGCTGGGAGGGGACTGTCCCAGGAGGAGGCCGCCGCCGCCGCCTCCTCGAGCAAGCGAACCTTGCCCGGCAGAGGGCTGGTGCGGGGAAAGGCGGACGGGCGTCCCGTCTGAGCGCGCGCCATCGTCTGCGGAACCGCGAAACGCGTTGCTGCATTCCCAGCCAAGGACGCCCGCAGCGCAGCGGAGCCCGGCGGAGCCCAGCCCAGTCCAGGAAGAAGGAGGCGGCGCGGTGAGCGGGGCCGCTGGAGCGTCTGCCCCGGCTGCGCCTGGACGTGGGGCCACTCGCTGACCCTCCGCGGGCATCTGTTTTCCTTCTATAACATGAGGTTTGAAAAGCGAAGCACATGAAAAGCCTCCCGTGCACAACTAACAGGACGGTTCTTCAATAAAACCGGAAGGCGGTGCCCGGAGCCGTTGGGGCGCAGCGCCGCCCCCCGCCCGGGCACGGCGACGCGAGGCACATCCTAGGGGCAAACTCCCTTCCCCAGTGCCCCGGGCGCGGGTGCCTGTGGCACAGCACGGCGCACAGGGCGGAAGCCTGGGGACCCAGGAGGAGCGAAGACGGGAGGGAAACGGGTGCCGGGCTCGAATCCACGGCAGCTCCTGCTCCCCGGCACCCTGCACCCCCGGCAAGTCGGCCGGGCTCCCACCCAGGAAGCCACACGAGGAGAAGCCCGCGGCACAAGGGGGCTCTCCGAGGACTGCGGGGCAGACGCGCTCCTGCCCGCTCTTCCCGGACCCTCCACGCCCAGTCGCCGGTGACGAGCGTGAATATGCCCGGTCCTGAAGCCAGAGGGCCAGCTGTGCTGAGGCCCCCGGATGGCGACCAGATCGCTGTCACCTCAAAGACCCATGAAGCCTTCAGAGCCATAGAAATAGAACTCAGCAATGGAATTGGGAGAATGATTTTTCTTTTTTTTAAATTCTGCTTTAAAAAAAAAAATGGTACACACCCAGCTTTTTGTTTCTCAGGGTAGGCTCATTTCTTTTTTTTTTTTTTTTTTAACTTTCAAGTATAGTAAACAACTTCCAAATTCAGGATAATTGCTGGTCTGCCAGTTGGGGAGCAAACAATGCTTTCACATCAACCAAAAAAGGGAACGTGGCTCAATCAGGGTATTGAAAAACTGAATACCATTCTGCAGCTGCTTCTCACCACGGCGACAGGACTGCTGCCTGCAGACTCTTGAAGGGCGGGCACCTGAGCCGACCTGTTCTGTCTTCAACCTCCAGGACCCCGCACAGGCCCTTCCCAGGGACCGCTCGGGGGTCAGGGGCGCACACTCCCGAGGGAGGGGGGAGTGCCAGGCAGTCTGCATCTCCTCACACCGGGTGGGGCCCAGCGCTCATGGGCCTGGGCCCCAAGTGCCCGTCCCGAGATGACCAGCTCGGGCCAGCTCTGCCAGCCGGACTCCACGTGTAACCACACCGAGCCCATCAAGGGAGGGGCTGCGCGTGGACTCCCAGGGCCACTGACACACAACAGCCTCACGCCGCGGACGGGCCCTGCTTTCCTGGCAGCCTTCATCCACAGCAGGTGTGAGGGGCTGTGCCCACTGTGACGGGCTCAGGCCACAGCCCTGCCCTCCGTGCCCGCCTGCCAGGTCCCCGCACTCCACCTCCCGGGACACACACCCAGGGCCCTCTTTCAGCACCCTCACAGGACTGCCTTCAAAAAAAAAAAATAAGAACTGGTTAGGAAAAAAAAAAAGACAACACAGGGAATGTAGATTTACTCTGCATTGTTTGGGGAGAGGCTCAAAGGAGCCCAAGAGCTGCTGTGTCACATGGATTATTTTTTATTCAACTATCCTCAAAATAACTAGAGTATTTTACTTCACCTCCCATGGTGTCACTGTCACAGTTCTGTTTTGCTTTTGTTGCTATTTCAGGGCACACTTGGTAAGTCATGGGGAGGAGGCCGATTCCCGAGCGAACGCTGACCCCCTTCTGCTTCATCATGCCTGCACGGACGGCGCCCGGGGCCTCCGTGTGCCTCTGCGCACCGTTGGCTGTTCGGAGTGTTTTATCAAAATCACTTTAAACCCCACCAACAACTGGGCATCGACTCAGCTTTCGCGGCTCTGCTGCACCGCTGCGCAGGAGGAGCAGGCAGCGCGGCACCCGCTCCGCCAGGGAGCGCGCTGGCCCCGGACGGCCTGGCCGGCTGGACTCACCGAGGCCGAGAGCTGTGGCCACCGGCTTCCTCACTCTCAGCCGCCTCTCACAGCTGCCACCGTCACAGCCGCCTGCAGGGGCTCAAGCAGCCGCGAGAGCAGTGGGGCTCCGGGCTGTGAGCCCCACACCACACCAGCCCCCGCCCCGAGCTCATCTATGCAACACCAAATTCCAACACAGAATCTGTACTTTGCCAAGTTAAGTAAAGAAAAAAACAAAAGCTCTCTGAGCCCTACTCCTGCCGCTGGGTGACACACAGCACTGGGCTGGGGTGGTGCGCGTAAAGGTGCCTCCAACAAACCGGAGGAAGGCCCTTTAATAAGCAGCGCTTTGCGCCCCCGTGAGCCCTCCACACCAGCGCGCAAGTACATTCTGGGCACAGCTACTTCTCTCCCTTCTGGTGTTTCTGGCTCCTCCTTGGGCAAGAGATAATCTGGGTCATCAATGACTTCGCGTGAGACATTGCTCAAGGTGAAAATCCAGAAATCTTGGAACGTGTCGACAAAGACGGCTTTCTGCACCTATCGGTGTGCCCAGACACAGAGATGTCATCCCTTTGGACCCCCAGACCTTGCTTGGCTCATAAAAAGCTTTTAGTCTCTTCCACAAAACGTAGTCATTAGTATCAAAAATAGTCCCATAAAATGTCCTCTAACAAAATCATAAAAGATGCTTGTGGGGGCCGGAGGGTTGGCTCAGTGGTTCTGGTGCCTGCCTCGCAAGTGCAAGGTCCTGAGTTCAATCCCCGGTAACCACATACAATGCTGGGCGTGGAGACTCACGCCCACCAGCAATCAGTACCACATACCACAGTGCCTGGCGTGGTGGCTCACACCTGTCATCCCAGCACTTGGGAGGCAGAGGCAGGAGGATTGCTGAGTTCGAGGCTTGCCTGGGCTCCATAGTGAGCTCAGAGCCAGCCTGAACTACAAAGCAAGACCCTGTCACAAAAAAAAAAAAAAAAGATGCTGTGATTGCCACATTTGCTGTTTATACTGTCTTTTTGGAAGATAATGAATTTTTTACCAGAAGCATCCTAAATGCCTGCATTAATCATCCAAAGGCTCCACGTCCCAGCGTGGGCACCCTTACACAGACATGTACTCTGGGTCACTTCAGATATCTACTACTGCAAATGTGAGACTACACATGTTTTATAAAGAGCCCAATAAGGACTCACACTGGGAACGTGGAGGAAAGTGCCTCCTCGCAGTAGCCAGAGCACAACGGAAGGCCACAGGCCCCCCCCCCCCCAGGCCCTGGACACCAGGAGTCGGGAGAAGAACCCAAGCAGGAACGGAGTAGACACAAGCCCACACCACTGCCCCTCCTTATGGGGCTGAAGCGCTTCCCGGTGGCCTGGCCTCCGACCCACGGTGGACACCAGCTCCCTTGGCAGCTGCTTCCCATGAGCACAGTCCTGCTTCCAGGAGAGGCTCTGGGCTCGCACCAGCCAGGGCCGGCACAGGCCATAGCAGCAGCGGGCAGGGGCCTGAGGACCAGGCGTCAGCCACATGAGACCGAGCAGATTGCTGCCGCCCTCGTCTTTTTATTTTTAAGCTGGTTTTGAGGCAGAGCGCACAGAAACTCACAGAGGAAGACACAGCAGTCCGTAGTGCACGCATTTGCCTTCACGCCTTTATTTTCATTCTTTTTCTACAAACCACCTTCCTGAATGGAATTCACCGGAACAGAGACAACAGAGTAGAAGGTGCTAGGAAGAGGCGGCGACACAGATCACAAATGCTGAAAAGAAGTCTCGCATCTTGCAATCTATCTCCACAGTCCTCTGGAGGATATTTTAAAATCAGTTTTATTTTGAATGTAGTGTCTCGTATTTTTTGCAGACATGTGAAGGGGATAAATATACCCTGAATCTGGGAAACGGCCGCAGCCAGCAGGTGTCAGGATTAATCATTAGTTCAAGCCTGCGGTCTCTCAGGGAAGACTGTCCAGCACCAACCACCGCCATCCTGACACTGCCTGCTGCTGTTTGCCGGATCACTTAAATGGCGGTCCTCGTGCTGTAGCAGTTAATAATGAAAGCCGCTCGGTTCCAACGCGCTAAGTCTGAAAACTCACAACAATGAAGGTGGCCGACGCAAGCCACGCAGTATCGGGAAAGGAAGAACGAACGCAGGCGGCTCAGTGTGCCCCGCGCTCCCTAGGCACAGCCGATGCGGACGTGCGCGCTCCCGGACGCCGCGAGCGGAGAGCCGCGTCCTCTTGCTGTGCGGAGACACAGGAGGCAGCGAGCAGGCTGCACGGGGCCAGGAGCGTCACGGGCCGCGTGACTCTCGCTCCCGCAGCACAGCCTCAGGACAGTGCGCACCTTGGCGGGACGCCCACACTCACATCAAAGAAGGGACGTCGACGGAAACCTGTGAAACCTTGTGGAGTCCGCAAGCGTCACTGCTGCCCGCGTCCATGTTAATCTTTGTTTTGGCTCATGGTCAACCACTGGGCGCCACATTGGCATCAGAGGAAGCTGGGGCCTCTCTGGGCTGAGTCTGCCACTTTCTTGGATGTCTAAAACTACTCCAAATAAAAAAGTGTACTGAAAATTTTAAAAATAAAATTGTTTAAAAAAGAAATGAATGGGAAAGTCAAGGGTTTTGAAGCAGAGGGGTCAGGCTTTCCTTTCGCAGGGCAACGGGGCCAGCGCAGGGCACCAGGAGGCGGATGGGACGGAGTCAGCCGTGTCCGCGAGGAGAAGCCTTCCCGGAGCCAGGCTCCGCCATAGGAGGCGCTGCTCAGCCCGAGCTCCGGGCGCTGAAGACTGCTGCAGGGGAGCAGGGCGGGTGGGCGCCGGCCCAGGGAGGCCGCTGGTGTGGACACGGGTGACGCTGGCAGCAGCAGAACTTGCTGCCCCAAACCTGCCATTCCCTGTGCAGTTTTGAGCGGAGATGCCCGAGCAGAGAGCAGAGCAGTGTGCGCAGCGCCCGAGCTCTTCTGTCCGTCCATCCGTCTGTCCGTCTGTCCGCACCCACAGGCCGCTGCTGAGCAGGAGGACGGAGGCAAGCAGAGCGCGTCCGGCTGGCAGGAGCGGGAGCTTCAGCCTCCGCCGCGGTGAGGACGCACAATACTGAGGAGCTCAGATCACGGACGTCTGTGTCCAGTGCTACCGGGAAGGGGACACGTTCCCCTCAGAGAGAGGGGACCCCTAAAGAACTAAGTACAAGTTCTCCTCAACTGACACTGAAGTGGTGATGAAGACCAGTCTTCAGCCTTCTAAAGTTATAGAGGTAATTCCTAATAAAGTGAAAAAAACCCTGGGCATGGGCCGGAGGGTTAGCTCAGTGGTTCCGGCGCCTGCCTCGCAAGCGCAGGGTCCTGGGTTCGATCCCCGGTAACCACATACAATGCTGGGCGTGGAGACTCACGCCCACCAGCAATCAATACTACATACCACATACCACAGTGCCGGGCGTGGTGGCTGACGCCTGTCATCCCAGCACTCGGGAGGCAGAGGCAGGAGGATTGCTAAGTTCCAGGCTTGCCTGGGCTGCATAGTGAGCTCAGGGCCAGCCTGAACTGCAGAGCGAGAGCCTGTCTCCAAAAAAAAAAAACAGAAAAAAACAGCAGTTGTACTGACAACCTCCATCCCACTCTTCCCAAACTTCTCCTAACTCCAGTTAACTTTGCTAAATGCAAAGGTACAAATAAGCTTTTATAAGGTCCTGTCACTCAAGGAGGTTAGACTAGTCATAGCCCTTAATTTATTTATTCACTGAACAAACATTTTTGGGCTCTTTGTTGCAGAAGCTATGTAAAGAATAGGGGCTTGGGCTGGAGGGTTAGCTCAGTGGTTCCGGCGCCTGCCTTGCAAGCGCAAGGTCCTGAGTTCGATCCCCGGAAACCACATACAATGCTGGGCGTGGAGACTCACGCCCACCAGCAATCAATACCACATACCACAGTGCCGGGAGTGGTGGCTCACGCCTGTGGTCCCAGCACTCGGGAGGCAGAGACAGGAGGATTTGCCTGGGCACCATAGTGAGCTCAGGACCAGCCTGAACTATAAAGCGAGACCCTGTCTCAAAAAAAAAAAAAAAAAAAAAAAAAACCCTGGGCAGCTTGGTAAAGACTCACAGATATGGATTCTCATAGGGCCATTCGGTCATTTCCAGTGCACGGAAAGGGGACAGAGCCAGGTGAGTGCCGAATCTGCGTGCTCTTGCCCCGTGCCACACATCCTGCACCAAAATCCTGGGGCACAGGGAGGGCGCCTCGAGCGATCACCTGGAGAGTGCCTGGGATGTTGGAGGGCAGATGTGCGGCTGCCGGAGCCACACAGACCTTGGAGGGGCTCTCACTGCCTGTGCCCGGGGCCCTGCCCACTGCCCGGGGCCCTGCCAAGAAGTGAGTAACTACATGGCTCCTGGCTGTCCCAATGAACATGCAGAACCTCAAGGCTCCAAACTGTCACCAGGTCACAGGCTCCCAGTCTTTCCATGAGCTATTTTCATGAACCGCCTGGATTCACTGAGGGTCCCGCATGCGCCCGGGAGAGCACCCAGGCCACCCGCCAGACGCTTCTGCCCTGCGTCACCGAACCCTCGCTCGGCCTGCACAGCGAGAACGACGCCCCCCGTGTGGAGGCAAGGACGGGGAGCTGCGGCAGGTGCCCGGCGAGTGCCACGCAGGCCGAGTCGTTCAGCACGCGTCCTCTCCTCATCTCCGCACCACACCAGCGCGGTGAGCGTTACCACCACGTTCTGTAGACCAGAGCGTCAGGGTCAAAGAGGCGAACCAGTTTCCCAAGATGGCACAGCCGACAAACCCCGTGGCTACCCAGCGGCCCACATTCTTCCCACTGCCTCGTGAACACTCCTCCTGTGGGACGTTGCTCCGATCTTTCCCTCTAACTACCCGAGATAAGCACTTGAGATCAAAATCAGCCTGTAATAACTACTTAACTCAAGACGGTTCATTTAATAAATGGGTTCCTGAGAATTCAAACTAATACATCTGTCAGACAAGAGAAGGCCAGGGGCTTGGCCGTACTCAGTGACTCAGTCAGTCCTGTTCCTTGGGCCCCAAGTACAGCGTGTGTGTGTGTGTGTGTGTGTGTGTGTGTGTGTGTGTGTAATATAAAAGCCTGCACGATGCCAATAAATGATCTCTTCTGAATGCATCACTGAACTCTCTAGCTCTTTTGCTACTGACCCCTGTGGAGTGCTCTCCGAGACACACCTGGCACCTGCCTGCGGGGCCTGCCAGTCCCTGCCAGTCCCTGCCAGTCCCAAGTAGCATGAAAGACATCACGAAAACTCAGCGGCGCTGCAGACACAGACACTGCCAGAGAGGAAGACAGACAGGCCGGCAGGAGTGACGCGGGGGCGGAAAGGAGCCTGCCCGGGGAGGGCACAGCGAGTGCGCCCGAGGGGTCTGCAGGGTGCCGGCCCAGAGGCCCCCGCGGGAGGGGATGGCAGGGCGCGTGCGCGATGGACCGAGCAAGGGGGACGGGACAGACCAGGCTCTACAGCAGGCGCAGGGCACTCACTCCTGCCCAGCAGACCCGCCCTCTCCATCTCCTGCCCCTGCTGTGCTCAGGCCCAGTCCCGGCAGGGGCTCTGAGGGAGGGGCCGGGGGAGGGGAGGCGCCGGGACCGCTGAGGAGAACCTGGGCCTGGCAGGCACGGTCAGCTCCGGCAGCTGCTGGGGCAGCGGCTGTTCTCCGGTGTCACGGGCAGCGCCTCCCGCGTTCTCAGGGGCACGCACACTCTCAACACCCAGGGAAGTCGCCGCTCTGACTGGCCAGCGGCCTCTCTCAGAAGCCTGCTGATTTCCAGGCGGCCGGACCGAGTCCTGGCTGGACCTTTACGTCAGCACATACCTCTCCAACTGCTACTACAACACTTACTTTCTAAATCCAGGGTAACCTACTACAAGAAAACTATAAAGTACATTTAAAATCTGAAATATGACAATGTGACACCTTAAATGTCAATAAAAACCCATCATAAATCTCAACTAAGACTAGAATCCAGACTAAAAATTACTGTCCATTACTTCAGTTAATCAATCAAAAACAGAACATCTAAACACACACCAAAACATCTGTATTAAAACTTTATCTTTACCCGGGAGTGGTGGCACAAGCCTATAATTCCAGCACTTGGGAGGCTGAGCCACAAGGATATAAATTCAAGTCCCACCTAAGAAACTTAGCAAGACCTTATCTCAAAAAATTAAGAAAGCTGGGGATATAGCTCAGAGCAAAGGTTCTGGGCTCAATCTTCAGCACCCACCGATGTTACTTATTAAACATTTTCTAAATAATGTAAGTTTCCAAACCAAATACTATAGCTAAGCAAATCACGGCAAAACCATCAACCATTAGGGAGCCACGAAAAATGCAAATGTGACAAAAGTTCCTATTAAATGAAAAATAAGGGGCCAGAGATTTAGCTCAGTGGTTCTGGCCCTGCCTCGCAAGTGCAAGGTCCTGAGTTCGATCCCGGTGACCTCATAGAATGCTCGGCGTGGTGACTCACGCCCACAGCAATCAACACCACATACCACAGTGCCAGGCCTGGTGGCTCAGGCCTGTCATCCCAGCACTCGGGAGGCAGAGGCAGGAGGATTGCTGAGTTCGAGGCTTGCCTGGGCTACATAGTGAGCACAGGGCCAGCCTGAACTACAAAGCGAGACCCTGTCTCAAAAAAAACAAAAAAACAAAACAAAAAAAAAAGAAAAAGAAAAAGAAGGCATAGCCACAGCACACTGATTAGGAGGGAGGAGACAGAGTCAGGACTCCGGTCCCCTATGAGTAGAGGCACCCTCCCCACACACACACACAAAGGAAACTCCACACTCAGAAATCTGCTGAATTTAGAAACCTTTAGCTGAAATTAGACAGTTATGTAGTTGCCTATAAGAATATTAAATAGGCAATCCTTGAGGTCAAAGTGTAGAAATACCAACAGATCAAACCCAAGCGGTTGTCAGAAGAGATGTCATTGTGACGGCAACACTGTGGCCCTTCAAGGCCAGGGACAAAGGGCCAGGAGGAGCCGCTGTCACCAGCCAGGACCCCACCGTGCTGGGGAAGAACAAGGGAGGCAGGGACACCGGAGGAGACGGGCAACGGGGCGAGGAAGCCCCTGGTGGCCCTAAAGTCATAGAAGGGGAGGACGGCGAGCAGGGCCATGGGGACGCGGCAGGAGAAGCCGCAGCCTCCGCTGGGTCGGCCCAGCGCAGCACGTTCAGGGGCTGGAAACAAGATGCAAGGGGCTCCCCACACACCACTGCGACGACCCCCAGCGACAGCCCCTCCCGATCAAAACAGAGCACGCCGAGTGGGGAGGAGCGTTAGACGCCCCAGAGAAGAGCGATCCGGGAAACAGAAAGGCACGGCCACGAAAGGCAAGTGCACGGTTAGAATCAGGAGTGCCTTACACACCCCGCAGGGACAGCGTCGCACATGCGAGGACCACGCTAGCACGAGGGCTCTCCGTAGGCACCAACACACCAACAAACCACGCCCACACGAACCGCTGCTCTTACAAATGACACGCTCCCCGGGTCAGGGGTGAAGTCTGCACCGTGACTCGCCCTTCCTGGTTCGCTCGCGGAGGTGGCAGCCACCAGGCAGATCCCTGGAGGGACAGGAGGGACCCCCCTCCGGTCTCCCTTGGGGAGCCACAATGTTCCCGCAGCACAGCCTTCGACCATGACACCAACCTCCGTATTTTAATATCACAAAAGCTGGAACTGAAACGAAACCTGTTCGCAGCTGAAGCCCGAGGGAGGCCCTCCAGTGAGCTTCCCTGCCTGACTCCGCGCGGACCCGGGAGTGTTCCAGTGCATGGCTCTGGCGAGCTGGCAGGGAGGAGGCCACAGAATGTACCGGCCTGGGGTTGTCCCAGGTCAGCGCTGACGGTCTCCTGCACCAGGACAGGCAAACCACCACCCTGAAGCGTCTCTGGCCGAGACAGAGGTGCAAGCCTGGAAAATTCTGTCCCCTGGCTCTGTATTTACATGGTGACAATCTGTTCTGAACCACCAGCAAGCTGTCCCTCAGCCAAGCACCTCAGCGGGGCCCCGTGTGCCACAAGCTTCATGGGAGCTGAGGACAAAGAGGCTGCACCAGGGGCAGGAGACGGCACCACCCCAGGGAGCCTGGGCGTAGCTCCCGGGGCAAACACAGGCTGCCTCCCTGTCACTGCTACAGAAGACAGGACAGCATTTCCTCAAGAGTGTTCCCTGAACCTTCACACATACACCCGCAAACTTAGAACACATCCTCGAAGTGCTTTAGTGCAATTACTCACGGTAAGGAAATCAAACCCCACATGCTTATTTCTGGAGATATATATATATATATATTGCTTTAAAAGGGAAAGGGAGGAGCACTGGAGGCCAAATCCTCTCAGATCTGTTCTTACTTAGAAATTGAAAATTTCAGGGACACCTCCATTGCATGAATGCAGTGTGGCTCAAAGCAAGGCTATCACCAGCCTCCGCATAGCACAAGTAAAACCAGTCTTCACAAGTAACACACCTACAAGGTAGAACGCAAAATGGAAACACAGTGAAACCTCAGGAAACGTCCCTGCAATTCTCACGCATTTCTCCTGAGCCTGTTCCTGCTGAGCCCTGCATACTGATGCCATGTTTCACTACCGTGGCACCCAGTCTGTGGTGAGAAACGCAGGAAAGCACAGCATGCTGCCCAAGGCCCCACACCCCGGGAGCGGGCGCCGCCCCCTCCAAGGAACACACTGCAGGGGGCTCTGGGCACACGCCTCGCTCCTCGGGAGGAGCCGGGATGGCACCCATGGGGGAGGGGCAGGAAAAGAGACGCCGGGAAGCTGAAGGGACACACAAGTGTCACCGCGTATGGGGCCGTGCGGGGGGCCGTGCAGGGTGTGCGCCCGCCGGGAGGACTCTGGGCTCTCTTCTCCACAGCCAGCGGGCCACCGCCGCAGCAGCCCACCCTGCACTGTGCGCTGGCCACGCCTGCCGTGGGGCGGCACATACGGACAGACACATCTCCGCTTCGTCCCCCTTCCCTCCCTTCTTCCGTCGCAAGATCCCCTTGCAGCTTCCAAAGATCCATCCTGTCTTTTCTTTATCCGCGTCTTGCTTTCTCACGAGGGGAGACCACGTGGCACTTAAGCTTGTGTGTCTGCCTCAGTTCCCAGTTCCCTGAGGCAGCGAGGCCTCAGGCTTCCGTCTTCCCACCGATGGCCTGTGTGTCCCTCCTGTGGCACAGCGGCGCTCCACACTGTCCTCACCGCCTGTCCGCGGATGGACGCGCACCCTTTGGAGAAAGCGCTGCTGAGGTCATGGAGCCGGGAATGAAGATGAGGGCGCTATCGTGCAAAGCAAGAGGGATCAGATGGGCGCCGCGCACAGCTCCTGCTGGTCACCAGACTGCACCGGGGTGTGTTCCTCTCCCCGCACAGCCCGCTGGGATTAGTCACTCCTGGGGCGGAGTCCCCGCAGCGGCAGGGAGGCCAGCACTGCACCTCCACGTTCGGCCCCCGGGCTGGAACCCCTCCACGGCAGAGCATGTCGCACGGGGACCAGGCAGACACAGGCCAGGAAGACCTTAGGAGCAGAGAGCCCGCCGACTGCACAAGATTTCCGGTGAAGTCAGGGCAAGTGACGGCCGGGAGGGCGGGGCCGCTGCTTACGGGAGCTGACCGGACGCAGCCCCAGGGCCCCTCCGCTGCACTGGCTCTGCGGGACCGAAGGAATTTCAAGGCAAGAACGCCAGAGCCACAGCTAAGTGAGCCCTGAAAGATTATATAAGAAATAAAGTAGTACTTGGTTACTATCAGCGAGTGGAAGCTGCCCCACAAAACCAAACCCTGACACTGGAGAATCTGTGGAAGTGACAGCTGATAACTGCAATCAGAAGAAACAGAAAACTGCCACAACAGGTCAAAATTCAGAATTTAAAAAAAAAAAGTTCAGCATACAAGTACAACCCCGAAGTACAAGTGTGCCTTTGACCAGGAAAGGCAGAAATATCTGAGCACATCTTCAGTGGCTCTAACAGACCCAACTGTGCAGCGAGCCGGGTCCGGGCAGCGGCCACCTGGAAGGAGGTCCTCGCAGCACGGTCACTGTCCTGTCCTGTCTCTGCCTGCCCACCTGACATCTTGTTAATCATTCAGAGAAGATGCTTACAAGATGTGTAGATTTCATAAAGCCAACATAACTGCTAATACGAGCTAAAACACTGGACTAAGTAAAATTTAAAAAGAATAAATTCACTAATTTACCTTTAAATGGCAATGCATAGATCTAAAATTCTGATCTTGCCTAAATTCATACTAAAAACACAAGCAAGAACAAAATGTCAATTGTACTGAAATGGCTTCATCCAGGGCATTCATGTGAATATCTGCTAAAAAGAATTAATGCATTTCTTGCTAGGCATGGCAGCACATGTCTGTAATGCCAGCACTTAGGAGGCTGAGACAGAATACCGTGAGTTTGAGGCCACCCTATATAGTGAGCTAAGCTACATAGTGAGACTCTTATCTTAAAAAACAAAAACAAAAGAACTGATCAAGAGAATCAAGATCCTAGCCGTGTAAGGGAGGGGCTCTCCTGAGAGGCTGTGGACAACTGGAAAGCGCTGGCGCAGGGCCACACGAGCACAGCGGGCAGAAGAGGCGGCCCCAGCCCCGCAGGCCCCTGTGGCTGTCCAGCCTACGGCAGACAGGTCTGAGGCATGATGCGCATTTACCCTACTTTCCAAATGTTTAGGGTGCTGATAATGAACCAGGGACAGGACAGCGAAGATTGTTTTCTTGCTAATCCCCCAAACGGCAAAACTCAAGCCCATGGTGGCCTCGTCAGACCCACAGAGAAGCTAGCTCGCCTCTCGTCCCCAGGGAGTCGGGAAGGAGGCCCCTGAGGCGGCGCGGCAGGGAGGCTCTCGAAGGCCTTCAGTGACGCAGCAGGAACCCACCACCCGGCGCTCCCCGCTGCTGCAGCCAGCCTGGCACGGCTGGCCACCAGGTCTCACAGGTGGAACATGTCCCGTGAGGGCAGGGCACCTGCAGGGCATCTGGATGGCGGGAGGCGGCCGAGCCTGGAGCCTGCAGCAGGCTGTGACACTTCCGGGAGAGCGGCTGCTATAAGATGCTACAGGTGAGTCCCACCTCCTGAGGAACAGCTTTCTCCACAGACAAAGTGGCGAATTAGTACATTTATCATGGCTGAATTAGTCTGCACCCTACAACGCTGCCTACTTTGTACCTTCAGTATCTCACTTAAAAGCACTCCAGCCAGGACCCCTCTCCACAGCGAGCTCCTAACGCCACCTGCACCACATACCAGGTCCTGCGGAGTCCGGCTCCGCTGTAACCGCCACAGGCACTTGCCTGGTCACAGCGCGGGCACCCGACCCACTGTGGGAAGTAATGCTAAGAAATTTAACTTCAAAAGGCTTCAAAAGGCTTCGCGCTCATCTTCACAATGTGAGGACCCCGCTGCTCAGTCTGGATGTAATTACAAGTCTGCGGGGCGCAGAGCAGAGAAGGCTGTCAGCGCTCCGCCGCCCCACCCCCGCCCGGCAGCGTCCTCTCCTCCTTCTGGTCCGCACACTGCTGCAGGCCAGAGCTGTTCACGACCGGCACACACAGACCCTCCCAGGCTGCAAACCGCCTGGCTCTGCGTGTCAGCTCAGCAGGTGAGGCTGCCGCAGGGATGACAGCACCACCGAGGGAAACCTTTGTTTAACAAAGTCTCGTGGGCGGCTGTCCTCTGGCTCCTGCGCCCAGAAAGCTCCTCGGCCTCCTTGACCTCTGACCCCGGAGGACATCTGTCACCCACATCTAAGCCTGGGCGCTGAGGTGACTTTGATGATACCTGCGGCAGCTGCGACTGGCCCTGCTGAAGCGGGTGGGCACACGATTAAACCAGGCTCTGCTCCCAGGGCGCAGGGCTCTTGGGGAGCCTGTCAGACTGATCTGTGGACCCCTCGCCCGGCCTAGAAGCCCCCATGGGCCCAGGGCCGCGTGGAGGGACACTGTGCCCCCGGGATCACCTGTCAGTCTGCGCTGCTAGTTCCTGAAGAATTGGGCCCAGACGCAGGCAGTGAGCCTCCCCTCTCCCGGCCGGAGGGGCGACGCGCTGGCAGGCGGCCGCCACGGAGCCCGTCACCGCAGAGCTCCGCCAGGGTGGTCGCTGGCCTCACCCGCACACCACGCCGATGGCGACCCAGGGGCCGGGCAGGGAGGGTTGGAGCCCTGATGAATTTTCCGACGCTAGCTCTGCAGTTAATAAGTGTAAAAGTAGATCAGAGCGCACACGTAGGGCCTGGTAAAACATTTACACCCACCTTTGTAAATATCAAAACAGAGGTCTGTTTTTCAAGCCATAAAGGTCCTTTTGCCTCTTAGAAAGCTCCATTAGTGACTCGAGACGCCTGGAGACCCTTTCCCTAATGAAAGAAGACCGACCAGTAGCCGCTAATAAACGGCGGCTCACCAGAGGGTCTGGGGCGCCGCCGCTGCTCCGGGCCCTCAGGCGTCCTCTGCCCTCCGCTGACCGCCCCTGGTGGGCGCCGACCCCAGGCCAGCAGCGGGCAGCTCCTCAGGGAGCAGCCTGCGGCTATGCGAGGGCGTCACAGGGCGCAGGCGCGCGGGACTTCCTCACGCAAGAGCGGTGACGTCGTGCGTGACATCGCCACGCAAGAGCAGTGCCGTTGTGCGTGACCCCACGCCGGAGCCCTGCAGGCCCAACGGAGAGATGCCCGTCACCCCGAGGCTCTGGCCCTGGCCCTGGCTACTGGTGCGCGACTCGCCTCCCATCCTCTGCTCTCCCCTCCTTGCGTCTAGAGAACCCCAGCTTTTGGCCTCCTGACCCTCTCCCACCCTCTTCTGCCTGGGATCAGAACCACATGTCTGGAGACCCTGCAGCCATTCTGCAGTCATGAGGGAGCCAGGAAAAAAGCCTGAGCCCAGCGAAATGGTCCAGCCACGGCTGGGTACCTGCTCACAGCCTCGGGGTCACCACCAGGGCTGATGCCTCAAGGAGGGCTGACCACCCCCGAGCTGTGACTCCACCAGCCCAACCCTTCCAACTGTGGAGACCACCCGAGAGCCCGGCTCTCTAGCTCTGCATCTGGGGCCTGATCCTTGCTCACAGGGCCCAGGAAGCAGCCTCGTCCTGCTGTGGTACTGCACAGAGGCCCAGCCCCCCAGGCCACGCCGCCCTGCTCTCAAAGCCACACTGACCTCTTCTCTGCCACCCTGAGCTCTCCCAGGAAAAGACGCACCATCTCCCAGCACAGGGACATTCGCTTCCCATACCAGGTCAAGCCGCCCGCCGGGAAGGCCAGGGGCCAGCGCCAGGGGCTGCAGCCTGCACACCAGTCAGTGCAGGCAGCAAGGGGCTGTGACTCCTGTGTCTGCTGCCCACCAGGCCTGTCCCAGCCCCCACACTGGTGGCCCAGGCAGGAGACAGCCTTCCCTGTCCCCCGCCTGGGCCACCTGGCGTGGTGACTGCAGCACGGTCTGGCCACTGTGAGCTGGCCGTACAGGGGTCCTTCTGGGTGGGGCCTTTGCAGGTGTGCAGCCAAGGGGTAGCCACCCTGATGCCGGAGAAAAGTACAGGCAGCGGAGACCAGGGCAGAGAAGGGAGGGAGTCTGCAGGACTTAGGGACATGGCACGCGCACCCTGAGCACAGCCCGGAAAAAAAAGCACTGAGCCAGGAAAGCCCTAGCAATGCTCATGCTGAGCCAGTGCCGCGCAGGGAGCTTTGCTCCGCCTGACTCTGCCCTGGGGGACACCTCAGTGCCCATCAGGGTGGCCCTGCAGGTGCCACCTGCCAACAACCTGGCCCTAGGATGGCTTAAGACAGTCTGTGCTCCCCAGGGAGAGGCCCAGGTTCAACTTCAGAACCAGTAGCGACAACATGACTAACAGTGAAGATGACGGGCACAGCGGCTGTCACCTAGAGCTCACTGGTGCGGACGGAGTCACATTAGACTTGCTATTAAACGGACGTCTGAGCAAACCTGGCACCGCTGGACAGCAGAGTCCAAGGTAGCACCACCTCCCCCAGTGGCGGCTGGGCCATGGCACGCACGCCACAGGGAGCTGTTTGGACCACCGAGAGCTCCCGAAGGTGTGCCACGGCTGGCCTCTCGGCCGCCCCACAGGAAGGGACAGGAAACAGGAAGCAGCATCTCTGTGGTGGGGACACAGGGCCACCATCGCTGCACGCGAAGTCGGCGCGGCCTGGCTGCTCACTGCGGCATGAAGAAGACGGCGACAGCAAGCTCCCAGCCATGCGCTCACAGGTCCCTGACCTCTGCGGCAGCACGGGCCTTCGTGACCAGACCCTGGTCTCTGCCAGGGGCAGTGCCCTCCGGGCCCGGGCCTCCGCTCCCTGGACGACACCAGCCCACACCCCGAGGCCCACAGCGCCCCGCACGGTGACCTCGGCACTGCCAGCCCGCGGCTCCCAGGAAAGGCCTGGGAGGGAAGGCACCTGTCAGGACACGGGCTGGGGGGTTGGTGCCTATAGCAAGTAAGGGCAGAAGCCCCAGGCACAGCTGGCAGCATGTGCCAGGCCTTGCAGCAGTCAGGTTGTAAGAGTTGGAAGATGGAACATTATGCATTATTTTTGTGCTTCGATCAATTCCATACCGGTGTGGCTCTATTATACCTGAGTAGGTTATTGTGTCTAAAACCTAGTGGACTGTACTTCATGGGAAATTGAATGAATTTTAAAAATACGCAGGTTTGAAAACATTAGTTTACGTACAATTCTATGAATGACTAATGATCAAGCAGAATGCTCTCCACTAATGATTATATTTGACTTTGAGGTGCACCATGCAATTTTTGATAGATTTACCTG
>PVIC010009426.1:0-45594 GCA_004025085.1 Thryonomys swinderianus
AAAAAAAAAAAAAAAAAAAAAAAAAAATGGTGATGGTGATGCTATAAATAATTTGGTGAGAAAAGAAAAAAAGTTCTTAAAATAACGCTGGAAAGACAGGACACATCTATAGTGATGTAGAAACTCTCTCCACCTAGTTTATAATAACGTATTAGAAAACTAAATGTGTGAGAAACTACAAGAGGTAAACATCTAAACATACTTTCCAGCACAATGAATCTATAATACAACACAGAGAGAGCCTTTGTGATCCTATGTTAGAAAAATCTTAAATGATTTGTGTTGTGATACCAAATGTTGCACCCAGTGGGAAAAGTTTGGCAATTTCTTTAAACACAGCAACACTGTAATTGCAATCGTATACTCAATTGAGATAAATTAGCAGGCATCTTCATAAATAACTGCATAAAATCTTCATACTAGCTTTATCCATAATATCCAAGAAAGAAAACAATGTGTCATCAATAGAACTCTATAAAGACTTATCATCATATAATGAAACACATCAGAATTTAAAAGAAGTTATTGTCACACAATACAACATAGATTTAAAAAGGATAAGAGTTAAATGATGAAAGTAAAACATAGAAAAGAACATACTCTATGAATACATTCATATAAAAGTACATAAGAGACCATAGGTTGAACCCCAGTGATGGATGCTTTGATTATGAGACACTTTTTCTAGAAATTGTCTTAATGTTCCACCTTCCACACCAATTTATTGTGCCAGTTTTCATATCAGTGGTCCTCTTTGGGTTGTAAAAGCAGGAGCCAGGTACAGTCAGGTATCTGTCACTGTAACAGAATATCTGAGGCCAATTTAAAGGAGGAAAGATTTAGTCTGGCTCACAGTCTGAGGGATTTCAGGACCTGGCCAACTGCCTGTGATATCTGGGGACTGTGGGTGGTAGGCCATCGCGGGGAGTAAAAACAGCACAAACCTTCATCAAAGAGTCCCCCAATACAAAACAAGGGGCCAGGATACCAATATCCCTCAAGGTCCTAGCCCCAGTGACCTTACAAGCCTCATCCCTAAAGGCTGAGCCACCTTCCCTAGCTCTCTTACAACTGGTACAAATACATATGCTCTTCAGCTTTTCCACAGGCTTTAGTGTTAAGCTGATTAAGAAAGGAAAAGAAACAAAAGAAGAGAAATAATGAAGTAGGAAAAGGAAAGAGAAACCAGAAAAGTCTCTTTCTTTGTTATATCTTTCAAAAATATTTTCATACTAACAGTCTAATCATTCACTTTAACACATGTGCATTGATGCTTGCTAGGCACTGGGAATGCAATTGCTTTCTTAGATTGCTGGACTAATCATCAAAGATACATAATGTGTGTTGTAAGAATATCCAGTTTTTTTATTAACATGAACAATTTTTATTTATTAAATCTGAATCTATAAATCACATTTGTGTGCATTTGTTTTCATATGAATTAAGAAATATTAGCAGCCAGAATACCAGATTCTACGTACCTACTTGAGATTTATTAACTGGATGTAAATGACAGTTATCAATTAATTTTATACATGATGCTTCAAGTACTGAGTATATGCCAAACATTTTAAAGAACTCCACATATGTTGCTTCATTTAATCCTCACAGGAAACATAAAAAAGTTTTATGTTGTTCTTTTCTAATTTATGCAAAATAAATTTAAATGACAACATTTATTTCTGGAAAGATTTATCAAATACACTCACAATTTTCATTTCTTCCCAATAATAATAGTAAAACTCATTGTCATTATATAAACAAATACAAGACTTTAAATGTCAGTGTAACAAGCTAGACTGCTAGAGACTTTGAAATGTAAAAAATGGTGCTGAATTCCTTGAGTGTAAATACATATAAAAAAGACAGCAGCACAGAAATGACAACAAGCATTATCCCCCCCAAAAAATCCACCACAAACCATGTAAATCAGCCCTGAAAACCCTGATACCTCCAACTAAAGAATCTGGAAACTATATAGAGCAACAGCTTCCTTCTAGTCAAACACCACATAAAATAGAACTTGCCCCATGCATTAAACCAATCAGCAACTTCTGGGTATTTTCCCAGAAAAACAAATACTAGGTTCATGCAAAGATCTGCACATGCATATTTATGAAACTTAATTCACAATAACAAAAACCCCAGAAGGATCCCAGGTATCCTCCAATGGGTAATTGATTAAACACACTGTGGTATATCCATATCTGGAACAGAACTTGACAACAAAAGGGAAAAAAAATCCTGTTCATATATACAATATGCTGGTCGATCTCCAGGTAATTATGCTGAATGAAGAAAGTCCCAAAAGGAGTAGTCAGTGTAACTCTGTTTATATAATAATCTAGATGGACAGAATTCTGGACATGGAGAAAAGATGGATGATTGCTAGATATTAGGGTTCGTTGGGAACATTGGGAATCTCAGAGGGAAATGAAAGTGGCTACAAAAGGATATTAATGGGGTCCCCTGAAGCAATAGAAATACCCCACACCTCACGAGTAACCATCTCCCAGCTATGACATTGTACTATCTTGTTTAGGGACATTCAAAAAGAAAACTAAATGAAGCCTCACAGATACTGCCTACAATATTTTTGTAAACTCAACTACTGTGGTTCTACAGTTTCTTCAAAATAGAAAATTGAATTAGGAATTATAAAAGTTTGAGTGGCTAAATGACCTCAGTTTGCTTATTGATAAAGTTTTCTTTGGTTCTGTCTGAAAATACACTATTTTCTTGCATTATTTTTTCTAGATATTTCTGGCAATAAAGTACAATAGCAGACGATTATGAAACTTTTGGAGTTTGACAGTAGATGTTCTGGGAACCCTATTGAAAATAAAATACTTGCACAAAGACTTCACGCAGGAGAGACGTGGGCGAGTCCGTAGGCCGGGCCTCTTGCCTCAGAGTCGTTCCAGGCCCGGGCTCCTCCTAATGCGGAAACTCCTTTGGATGCTAATCTGGATTACCACAAAGTTCACAGCATTATAAAGAAAAATATCCAATTTAAAACTGGGTAGTTTGTTTTGAAAAGCATAAATAGAAGGGTAGAAATTAAACTATGTGTTCTTCCCTTTGGCTAATCAGGTGAAAGGGTTGTACTCATTCACCAAAGTGCCCATCTAAATCAGCAGGAGAGGGCGGTTGACCTTTTTTGCCTCTGATGATTTTTCCGGGGAAGGGGAGACTCTCGCATTACCAAAGCACAGTGAAGAATTTTAGGAAACACAGACTCAGAATATGAGAAACAAGAACACATCAGCTTTCCCCAGAGGCAGGACCAACAATGCATGTGTAGAGAGGGGGATATATTTATGTATTTTGAAGAAGTGACAGATGCTTATGGAGCTTGCCAAGATGAAAATCTACAGCGTGCTGGGAAACACAAACGCAGGAAAAAGCTGATACTGGAGCTCAGGCCTGAAGATAGTCTGTCGCAGAAGTGGGAAAAGCAGACGCTGCAGAGGGTGGCTGAGGACCATCTGCTGGAGACTCGCTTTTGGCGGCGAAGAACATTTCAGCCTCAGTTCTAGTCATGCTCCAGTAGATTAGAAGAGACTGAGCCGTGCTCTCGAAGAGCTGCTTTCTCAAACCTCGACTGCTTGAATCTAACATCTCATTCTACGCCTCTAGCACAAATACCCCAAATAAAGTCTGTCCAGATGTCTGTGCGCCCTACCTCAGCCAATCTGAGACATAAATTAACCAGTGTGCTGGGCATTTTCCTTAGGGAGGAAACTGCAGCAGGTTTAATTTTAATTGGGACAGTGACAGTTTGAAGGGCTAAGATTAAAAGGAATTGCTAAGAATGTAGTACCTTATTCATAGAAGTATAAAATAGTGAACAAGAAAGATGAACTAATCTGTGTGACAGAAACTACTTCACTTTTTTAATTGTTTATGAATCTCGAAAGCCCTTAAAATGTACTATGTACAATGTGTCTTACAACTGTTAACGGACCAAGGTATTATAATAAATTCAGAGACAGAGTTATCATTGCATTGTTAAAGATAAACCAACTAAAGAATTACATAGCTTGTCAAGATTACAGACTTGATAAATCTTAAACATGAACTCGAATAAAAGGCATCCTGTTTCCAAATCTGTGTTTTTAACCCTTCCTGTATGGCATCCTTTATAAATGTATCAGAGATTTTCATCTGAGATCCCATCCACTGGTTTAAACTGAGATGCTGGTAGGTGAAGTCAGAATAATCATCTTCAGTTCTATTTTCTAATAGATCTACAAAGACACTAATAACTCTGTAGATGTCACTGAGTGCTGTAACAAAGGCAGGTATACTAGTTAATTGAGAATATCAACTCAAAGGCCCCAAGAATATCATGAGCAGGCCATTTCTAAGATCCCTGTATTGTTGTCAAGTTAATATGGCATCATTAAAATAAGAATAGTATAAATTAAAATATATTATCATCTATCTCCAGACTCTTACTCCTACCTTAAAGTGAACAACGATGTGGTATTATAGGTTTTGGTCAATAGTAAAAATAGCAAATGATTTTCTTTATAAGTGCAATGGAAGTTCTAATCCTGTCACATAATTTATTCTACCAGCTTGATCCCATAATAGATATAAACATCTGGAACATAGTAACAGTCTACAGATTCATAAAAATATTATAATATATCATTCTATTTCAAAGAATTTTTATTAAGCTAATATCTTTGTATTTAGTGTCCATATACATACATACATACACAGATACAGATACTTAGATTAGTATGTGACATTATTATTATTATTATTATTATTATTTTTTTTTTTTTTTTGCTTTTGAGACAGGGTCTTGCTTTATAGTTCAGGCTGGCCCTGAGCTCACTATGGTGCCCAGGCAAGCCTCCGCGAACTCAGCAATCCTCCTGTCTCTGCCTCCCGAGTGCTGGGATGACAGGCGTGAGCCACCACATCCGGCATTGTGGTATGCGGTGTTGATTGTTGGTGGGCGTGTCTCCACGCCCAGCATTATATGTGGTTACCGGGGATCGAACTCAGGACCTTGCGCTTGTGAGGCAGGCGCCGGAACCACTGAGCTAACCCTCCGGCCCCATATGTGACATTATTTATTCTTTGAGCTATTGAAAGCAATTCCTAAAAAAGTGACAAACCTGGAACCAATTTCATCTGAAAATATTTTAAATTTTATCTTGATTGTTATTTTATTTCTTCTAAATCTAAAGTGAATTTTATAATTTATTTTGAATAAAATTGCACTTATTCTAAATAAATCTTCCATTTCATTTACCATAACTCTATATAATTGATTACTCAAATGTTCATTTGTTTTTCATAGGTAGACTCAAATTTTTACCATTAATTTTATTATCAAAAGAAAAAAACTCATATTTCAGGAATGTAAAAGCTCATACCATTAATAAATTTTATAGGGAAGAATAAATGTATTTTTCATCACTGCATGATTTGGGTTGAATTTTTCCTTTAATTTGTGCAAAGTGGACTTAATCTACAGACAATTTTCCTTGGGCTTTTTCCATATGGACATTCATATGTAAATGCCATATTTCTTCTCTGGTATGAGAATCTATAGATGTAAATGAATTCTAGAATGTATGATAGATTTTGTAAAATAGAAAACATTCAAGGGGAATGTGGTGGGGAACATAAAGAGGGGAAAGAATAAATATGATTTGGAAAGAAAAAGAAATAGCATGTATATAAGGGGTGGGGGTTGTAGGTGGGTAGGGACATGGCTAAAACTGAGAATTAACTTGTCATATACTACTACAAGTTCCCCAATATTGAGTGTGATTATGAACTGTGTATAAAATGTACCAATAAAGAATTCCATTAAAAAAGGAAACATATTCAATTAGAATCACCACAGTAGATTTCTGCAAGGCAGTTATGCATCTAGACCTAAATCAGCCTTGAGTCCAAAGCTTCCCATCCAAGTTTCTTTTGGCTACTATCTTTAATCCCTGTATATTTCCATCCAGATAAGTACTGCCATTCTGCTTTCTACCGTTCTTCAGTCACAGGAAGTTTTTGTGTTTCTGTTTTTGTTCTTGCTACTAGAAGCAGACTCACTCACGCAAGCTCAGGCAAGCACTTTTTACGTGAATGCATTATTCCCCACAGAAAACCTCAAATACTTCCATCCCTCTCAAAGTTTACAACTGGGAAATAGAAAGCCACTGGAAGTATAAATTTTACTTATTATGGGTCAGCAATTGTCTTTGCTTTTCTCTGATTGTTCACGTTATTATTTTCACCCATTTCTGGCTGGATATTTTATGTTGTTCTTCTCAAGTCCTCAGTAGCAATGGGTATAGTGTCATGATTTCCAAGTTTTAAATTTCAGACCTATAAATCAAATTACCACATCTCACATGTTTATCAGAGCTTCAAAAGTCCTAAGGAATGAAGCAGTGTCTTTTTCTTCCTACTTAGCACTAACAGAGAAATTGTGATTCATTTGTTCTTATCGATATATCCACTACAGCTCTACCTCCCTTGCTGTAACTGTGGATATTTCTCTAATTTAGATTTCAGGAATTCTACACCTTCTATCTCAGTGCCATCAAACTGATTTCCTTACTTGAAACTTCTCACTGCTTCATATCTTTGTCTAAGACACCATAAATGTAGTCCTCATAACACTCAGAAATGAGCGCCACGTGCCGAAAGGCTACGGATCAAAAGACGGGACTCTTATTTTCTAAGCAGGTTGCCCCTATCAAAGTCACTTAACTAATAAAAAGCTTTTAAGTTACTTATCTAAAATATGTGCATTCTTATATATATCAAGAAACATTCAAGGGAAGACAAGGAGCCTGACAGGAAGACTTTTTAAAGGGAGAGCCCATGAAGTTCCAAGAGCCCTGAGTCTAGCCCAGAACTTGTCACAGCTTAGAAATTTGATATTCACGCTCTCAAGGTGGTTTCAGTGTGTCCCCTTCACTATATCATTTCTGAGTTTGTACATAATTAGTCCTTCACAAACACATCCTTATAATGTTTATGAGAGATGCAAACAAAACCTAATGGTCAAAGGAGATGATGTTCTATGCACTTACACTGGCATATATTTGAAACCACTAGAATGCTACTGAAATTAACTATTCAATCCTCCTAAAAAATTTGAGCCTGCAATGAGAAGATTTATCCTCAGGGTTTTTCAGTATGGATACTTTATGCTATTTGTGACATCTGAACAGAAATATCTTTGTGGTGGATCAAAACTCTAGTGGCTGTCATCAGTGAAATCTGGTCTAGAGGAAATTAACTAGAGGCAAGGAAATAATAATGGCTGGAAACATAGATTTTCATTTTGTTTAAACAGTAATTTTCTGAGTCAGTAATAATCTTTGTGGGGCTGTTCATCTGAGATTTGGTTTCAACAAAGTTTCTGATTACAGATGTTATTAATTTCCCTACAGGAGCCGCAGACTACAATATATTACAGAATCTTTGATTTATCTCTGTCATGTTATCATACAAAATTTTATTTTTGTTAGGAACAGGAAAAACAGAAAATCTAAAACCAATTGCTCTGAAAATTGAGTACTTGTATGTTATAGAAAAACAAGTTTCAGTTTCTAAATTGAATTTTATAGAAACTGAAAAATAATAAAAACAGGATCATGAAGATGTGTATGGCTTGTGTTCAACATATTACTCATTCTATTTTTATCACAAATCATTTAGGTTTTTCTATAAAACAACTGACAGTCAGTAAATTAGAAAGATTGATGTTATCCATAGTTTTTACTTAAGATAATGGTATTCACAATGAATATAGAAAATATTTATTTTTATTTATTTATTTTTTTTTTTTGAGACAGGGTCTCGCTTTGTAGTTCAGGCTGGCCCTGAGCTCACTATGTAGCCCAGGCAAGCTGCTGCAAACTCAGCAATCCTCTTGTCTCTGCCTCCCGAGTGCTGGGATTATAGGCATGAGCCACCATGCCCAGCACTGTGGTATGTGGTACCGATTGCTGGTTGATTGTTGGTGGGCGTGAGTCACCACGCCCAGCATTGTTGTATGTGGTTACCTGGATCGAACTCAGTACCTTGCGCTTCAGAGGCAAGCGCCGGAAACTCTGAGCTAAATCTCCGGCCCTATAGTAAATATTTTTAAAACAATATTTTAATAGGGAGCATTTATTTGTTACTAAATGAAACAATCTGTCCTGTCTTTTCTTTTGCAGAAAAGCCAATGTTTCAGTCATACCTTAACACTAGTCATGTGTCCATATGCTGTCATTCTTATTCAGTATGGCTTCCTTTATCAGGCTTATGTCTACAAGAGACAATGAAGCAACTAGAACACCTGTTTCACAAAATAGAGTCTTTTGTTTCTTGGGCCATGTCAGACTGATATGCACTGCTTATAGCTACTATTTGCAAGGTATAAAGAGGCCACGGGTAATCCACATACACAGGATGTTAGAATTATACATTGAATGTATGAAGAGATGAGGTCCTCATGAGCACAGAGCCTATGGGATGCAATGTGAATATGGAATGTCGTAATATTCAAAAAGATCTTTCAAAACTATTTGTGTAAGTGAAGTTGGGATAACCATGTTTCCAAAGGTTTGGCTTCAAATTAATGAAAAATTCCAGCAGAGACACAAACTGCTTCAAACAAATCCATTGAAGCAAGATCAAAGGGATGTCTACTGTTCATACACTTTGTTTTACATGCCATTAGGTGGTGTGGAAACATTTGTTGTTTCTCCTAAATATTAGGAGGTCCTTACACGCTCTTTCTGCTATAATTGAAAAGTGTAAGTTACAAAGAAAGATTGATAGTGAAAGAGAGGCTCAGTGGAAAGAATAAATCTACAAAACAGATACATAGCGGCAAAGAAGACTATGAGAAAATCTTACTACAACAAGGCAAACACAAGGATTTAGCATATCTTCCTTCCCCTTGCCTGAGTTTACTTAAACTCTGTAGTCATTAAACAACTGAGCAAGTAGAATGGGCTGAACAGTGAGAGAGTAAATGGAAAAGACAGTAATTGTGAAATATCCCACAATGGACAAGAGAAAGAGTTAAGACTGCATTGGAGCTAAAGTGTTTGATTAGGGTTTAGTCTTTCTTCTTTGTAGCAATAGCCTAGTCCATAATGACAAAAATACTTTCCTTGGATTGATAAAATTAACTCTTTTTGTGAAAGTGTGATTTGCCTGAATAATCGCTACTGAAAGAAATGCAAAACTGAAACTTAAAATATTGCATACTCTATTCGCTACCTCCCCTATAATTTCTTGCAACTTTATGATTATTATTTTCTACTTTTTAGTGTATCAGCTTAGTCTGAAAGTATATTCAGCCTCTCAGGTTGACAGTAACTTTGAATATGAGACTAGACAGGCAGCCATGCTACTATTTCAAATGTTATATAAATTAAAAATTCTAAATTATAAAACATAAAGGAAAATATGGTTCATATACATATTAACTACTCCATGCCTAATATTCAAATTTAGAGTTAAATGATACTTTCAACAAGCATTTTGATAAATTTAATTAATCACATCTCTTTCATATATTAATCATATATATGCATTATTCTTGAAGTACTGTGGTTCCTTGACTTAAACCCAATTTGTTCTTGAGGACTGGTGGTAACTAAGTCAATATAGCTGAGATATGAATGTTTATTTGGGTATATGCTATAGATAACAAGACATGAATCTTCCATTAATCTATTTAACCCTAGTTGTTCGCATGTCAGGTCAGCCTTAATTTGAGGATTCACTGGAGTATGGGTTTGCAGTTTTCTTTTCAACTTGGGGTTTCTTAAATAAAAAAAATAGATCAGTGCATTTTCCTTTTATAAAATATGAAAAATGAATATACAACTATATATTAAATAATTTAAAACAGTGTTTCTGTAGATACCATGTGTTTTGGAAAGAAATTTGTCACTTTTGCAGAAATTAAGTGTAACCATTTGCTAATGCTTATGTTAATTAGCATTTTATATTTCACACACATATATGTATATATCTAAAAGGATCTGATAAATCACACATATTTCAACTTGATGGTAATTATTTTTATTCATTGTTTTTCCACCTATGCATATATCTCATAGAAAAATGTAATTCTTAAATTAATTTCTATTTTATGTTGTTTTCATTTTTCTTTCAGCATTGTTTAGTGATAGATATATTTAAATATTTGTATGTAGCATGTGTTCAGTAAATTTAATTCTCTATTTGTTACTTTTTTTTTAGTTTTTTGAGACAGGGACTCATTTTGTAGTTCAGGATTGTCCTGAACTCACTATGTAGCCCAGGCTGGCCCTGAACTCACAGCAATCCTCCTGTATCTGCCCCCTGAGTATTACAGGCCTGAGACACCACGTCCAGCATAGTATCTGTTACTTAGTTAATGGGTATATCACAATTTACTCACCCTAGTACTGATCATGGATGCTGAAATTATGAGATTTAGGATAAGACTGGAAATTCTACTATACATACTCTTCAGATTTATTTTGGTGCATACATTTATGATTTTCTTTAGAATAGCCACCTCAGAATAGAATTTTAAGTCTCACATATGCCTGTTTCATACTTTTCTATATAAAGCCAAAAAGGTTTCCAAAGCAGTTGTGCATATTCATAATTCTCCCAGGAGCATTTCAGAGAAATTATTACTCAATACTTAGCCAATATTTAGATTTGGAGTTTCTTGGTTTCATATCACTTTAGTGTGTGTGTGTGTGTGTGTGCGTGTGTGCGTGCCTGCATGAGTATGTGTGCATATGTTGCAGTATTTTGTTGCATTGTCTTGATTAGTACTAAGTCTGATTACTAGTTGATAATTAGGATATCTTTTTATTTTATAGCAATTTTAAAATCATGCATATGGTCAAGATCTATTCATTGAAAAGTTAATATATTTTACTTTCAAAACTATTTCTTAAAAGGAAATCACTATATTCAGTCCATACTTTAGCAGAAGGTAATTAAACTCCACATCTGGAGGAGAAAACATTAAGATATTTGTGACCACAAATCAAAAGGGTTATGATAATTATAATACTGCTTTAATTTTCTTATTTCTTTTTAAAGTCACAAGTGCTGATCTTAGGAGTCACCCATATACTTTTGCACATAATGATTACTGTAAATTTCTCATGATCATTTCTGGGTTTTTTTTTGTTTTGGGATTATTTGTGGAGAAAATATATCCTATTTTTTCCAGTTTTTAAAATTTTTGACTAAACATTGATTGGTGCTCAGAAATCTGTTTTATGCTCTATATTATAACCCTATGTTCTCATTATTTATTTTAACACACAACTTGTTCCCGACTTCGTGACTGGGAGTTCTCTGAGTTGACTCTCCGTCTCTGACATGATCTCACCTCTTCTGTTTTATTTTACTTTATTTTTTTCAGTCTTCCTTTCTCTTTGATGCTGCCAGTTTTTCTTGTATTTTTCCCCACAACAGCAATAGAATCACATATTTCCTGGAAGAGTCTTGGTTTCCTTTATTGGAGGATGATATTTAGAAACAAAGATATTAGAACTTTATGTTCATTTTGCTCTTGAGTACTTCCGAATCCTCCTAGTGGACATCATCTGTGATATTAGCTTTGTTTTAACCTATATGTGAACATAGATTTGTAATTTTTATGTACCTATCTATTCACGTATATATTAAATTAAAATAAAGTCCACAATACCATAAGGTAAGCAGTTTTGAAATGATTTTGGTAAAGCTCTGAAGCCCTAATACCCTGTCTTAATATAAAAACTAGCTAAAATAGCAAATGAACATTGTTAAAAAAAAACTCACCACCCAATCTTTAGTCAATTACTAAAAACATTTAGCATCATAGAAAATCTGAGAAATGCAATAATACAATTTTTGAAAACATGAAAAATAGTTTATATAAAAGGTAAAAATTTTACCCCAAATTATAGTTATGGAATTAGCAGTGCTGATGATAACAACTATACATTAATAGTAATAGTATAATTGAGATATTGTGAATCAGGAAGATACGGTATTATATTTTTAAACATTGACTCTGGGCCTTTTTGGTGTTAAGCAAAACTAGATGTTGACTTGAATTAAAACCACAAGTATGAGGTACGTTAAACATGTATTGCTGCTCACAGTGGTATGTAATTATATTTTATGAACATTCTGACAGTAACAGTTGGCAGAATTTTTTAAATAAGTGAACGTGTATTTAAGAACTCAGGCTGCTGTAAAAAATATTCCCCTCTGAGGTGGAGTAAAAGTTATAAGTTCTTGGCAAACTAATCTAATATTTATTTTTATAAATTTAACAAAAAATTAGAGATGCTGTGCAGCTATCAAAACTAGATATTTGCTCTAGAAGTTGTTTGATTGAAAAGAAAGCCTTGGTGTAGAAAAGGATGCTGATGATATTCAAATGAAAAACACTTGCTAAGTTTAGACTAAATTATGTGCATTAAATATTATTTTAAAAACACAAATTAGTGCATAGTAAAAAAAACTGGCATTTCTGTAAAATAGTATATGTAAATCAAATGTTCCTGTAATAATGGATAATATCAATTTAAATGTCAGTTCTGGAAGCTGTTTCTTGTATGTTTCTACATTTGCCTTATTTACTTCTCCTTGCTGAGATAAAATATCCAATTTTCACAGTTAAAGGAGAAAAGGCTTATTGTAGCTCACAGTTTGTAGAGGTTTCATTTAATTTAGTTGGTTATAGGCACCATGGCATGGCAGAGGGGCACTGCAGAGGGGAAACAGTTCATGGCAGAGGCAAGAAGGCAGCAAAACAGCAAAGTAAAAATCAGAAAGCAACAAGCAAGAAGTACAGACATGGCCTCTTTCTATTCCTTAAATTCTATCCAGGCTACTGGCTAGCACTCGGACCCAGGATGGGGCAATCTTAGCCCTCCCGTCACACCATGAATCAAATCAATACCAACATCACATCCTTAATATCCGTATTACACATTCTAGATCCAGCCACCTCCAAAAAGCTCCACTTATGGCTGCACGAGGCTTTTGATGTGATGTCTAGCCAGAAAACATCATGGAAAGTTGATTTTAAAAAACCTATCAAATTAGGGATATTTAATAATATATTTTAAACATTTCATCCTATTTTATTATATGTTTGTGATATAATAAAATAAATTTATCATGGGGACCTCACATTTTGATTCTTTTTACTTCTCATTTCTCTTATTTCCAAAATAATTCTATCTTAAAATAGATACACAAATAAAAAGAAAGAAGGAGGAGAGTAGAAGAGGGGAGGGGAGAAAAGGGGAAGACAGGAGAAGAAGAGAAGAGAAGAGAAGAGAAGAGAAGAGAAGAGAAGAGAAGAGAAGAGAAGAGAAGAGAAGAGGAGAAGAGAAGAGAGTACAGGACACAGGAGGAATAAAGGAAAACAAGAAATATTAATCACAGTTTCATTCATCAGATTTAGTCCTGGTTATAAATTTCACATCACCAAGTATCCACAGGTTACTTGTAAGACACTGAGTAAAAGTACAAGTAGTTTACTGCAGGAGTTGATTAAAAGCATTTTCTTCCAGACTCTCCTGATGATCTGCGAATGTTTTTTTTTCACTTTCATACCATAAATTAATATGCATTAAACTGACACATTTTTGGTAAATGGCATTGTAGTACCTCCATAGATTTGTGCAAATGCCACCATAATCAGGGTAGGAAAAACTAGGCTGTTTGTGCACACATGTGGTTCTCTGAGCTAGGGGAACCACTCATCATTTCTCAATCTATAGTTTTTGGGTTTTTTTTAACATGTCATATAAATTGAATACTGCAATGAGTAATCATAAAAACCGGCTTTTTTCAATTAACTCTGATACTTTTATCCATATTATGCTCCATCTAACTAATAGTTAGATGCTTGAGCATCACAGAAGTTCAATAGATCCATACCACTCCAGGATTAATTCACTTTTTTAGGTTTTCTTTTGATTTTTCTGGTAGAAATTGTCCAACTTGTACAATGACATGAAAAACCAGCTTTGCAAGTTTTGGATATCAAAAGTGAATCATAATATACCAATAAAATGTGCCAAATTAAAAAGAATGAATCATCAGATTACTCATGCATGCATGATGAAAATGATATGTATGGTAATATATATATATATTATATATATGTAACAGAAGAGTAATGTGGATATATGAGGAGGAGGATGACTGATGTTGGCCTTATAAGCCAAAGTTCCTATGACAATGAAATGAAGCAAGAATCCACTGATAGGGCTGGAGATTTAGCTCAGTGGTTCCAGCACCTGCCTTGCAAGCGCAAGGCCCTGAGTTCAATCCCAGTAACCACATACCACAGGGCTGGGTGTGGTGGCTCACGCCTGTAGTCCCAGCACTCAGGAGGCAGAGACAGGAGGATTGTTGAGTCCCAGCCTTGCCTGGGCTACATAGTGAGCTGAGAGCCAGCCTGAACTACAAAATGAGACCCTGTCTAAAAAAAAAAAAAAAAAGAATCCACTGATACAGATACACGGAATGCAGATCTCCTTGATTCAGATGAAGAAAACAGCAATGCTAGTGCCTATTTGACTAGCTGAAATGTTGAAAGTGGCCACATGACCAAATGGAACCACCTAATGTTAGTACTTCTGAAAATATAGTGAGAATCTTGGAAAGAGTGAAACATGTTGGACAGGACGCCAGTACCGCCATTCAGGGTTGGAAATTGTAACAGACAAAGTGTTACATGATGCTGTGAAATACACAAAGGCTGAAATGCAAGTAAAAGGTTCTATGTGCACCAAGAGTCATACTCAAAATACACTTATCATGATATTTCACTAACTGAACTGAAAGTATTGATAGGTCTGCTGTACTTAGCAGGGATTTCTCATGGTAATTAAAGAAAGGTAAAAGACTTATGGAAAAGTGATGGCTCAAAATGTAGCATAAAAATTTATGTTCTTGGAAACCCAAAGACTTGTCATGTGTTCAGTATGGGTATTTGTCCTGTAACTCAGCCATCAGATCCTTATTTGTATACTAATAAACCACTGTTGGTACAAATAGATTGTTACTATTTCCCCAATTAACTGAAATGTGACATTCAACACTTACCATTTTCCAATTGATGTTACATTTGCTAATAGAGCAGAAGTTGACCAGTGAAGGAACAGTACTCAGGAATAAAGCAGAAATTCCAAATGAAGTATTACGTTTGAAACAGAGAACTGTACAGTACAGTGTTTGGATTTCAGAAAGATTTACATTGGCCTCATATACCACTAAGAAAAACACAGAATTATTCTTGTTATCAACATTGCACCACGATGGAAATATTGATAGTGAAACCTCAACAATATGAAAGCCTGAGATGGAAACTTTCTAAAACACAACCAAAGGCATAGAGGAAACTGCTAATGAGTTATGCAGCAACCATGATGTCACTCAAAGCACAAAATATTGGGCAATATTTGTGTTTTACTTGATCCTAAAGATGTATGGCATAAAAATTTTGATAGTTTACAAAGAAAATAATCAGAGATCATGTAAAGCAGAGGAAAACAAAGGTCCTACCCAGGAAAGTTCACATAAATTATGGAGCACAGGTGATCTGACAGGTGAACAACAGGCATAGCCTCACAAAGACCTATGACAACAACAGGAAAAACAAGAAGATATCAATTGTGCCTCACTAGAAAGAATAGGAATACAAACTATGCTTGCTATATATGTAAGTGATATTTGTATGTGGAAGATGCCATTTTAATGTATGAAGACTGCCTTGTGTGTGCAGTACCATCACACTGAATATATGTAGAATGTAAACATTGCAATTAGATCACTTAATAAGAATTATTATGCAAGCTTGATTCTTGCTATTTCTCCAAAAGTGTGTACTGATGAGCTCTTGATGTCTCAGTGTGTATATGGGTGTGTTCTGATGCACTGAAAAACTGATACTGAATAGAAATTGTTAGATTTCTTTAATAGCTCACAAATAGTTTACACTTTATCACTCAGAATAAGGAGAAAGATGGAATCCCTTCTTTACGATTTTCTGCAAGGTAATGTGTAAGCTCTGCTGTTTTTCACATTCACACTCAAGATTGCCCCAGCATGTTTTGATTGAACTTGCCTCAACCTCAAGACTCCAAGTGCCCTGTGACATTTCATCCGGACACATGAAAGCTGGGAGTTGTCAGGAACACCTAGATGTATGTATGATTCTCACCAGCAAGATCAACTGTTCAGGTGGAAGAGAGGTTAGCTTAGTTAATATTTTCCATCATATACACATAAAAGAATCTTTTCGGATGAAAGGCAGAATCAGGCAAGCTATTATTTTAACTAGAAGGAATTTACTATTGCTATTAAAAAGAAGATAAATTTTGTGAACACAGATGTAGGGAAACAATCATGACACATACTGTTTCTTGATCAAATGAAATGTTTCCTGTCTTTTTAGTTTCTTTTATACTGGTATATAAACTGTTTCTAGGCAAGGTAAAGTTTCCATTGAAATGATATTTTTTTTTTTTTGAGACAGGGTCTCGCTTTGCAGTTCAGGCTGGCCCTGAGCTCACTATGTAGCCCAGGCAAACCTCAAACTCAGCAATCCTCCTGTCTCTGCCTCCCGAGTGCTGGGATTACAAGCGTGAGCCATTACACCTGGCTGAAATGATATTTTTAAGTAAAAAAGAATTCAAATACCCAACAGGATTTATATTGCAACTTAATTTACATTTTATTTTTATACCAAGTGGTCTATTCTCAAAGGTAGTGGTTGTGAGGGCCAGGTATGTCGCTGAGCAGTGCTATGCCTGCCTGGCAAGTGCAAAGTCTGGAATCCAGCCCCTACTATCAGAAAAAAAATCAAAGTAATAGTTGTCCAGCCTTTCAGACGGCCTTCTTATACCAGGTTTACAAAACAGTATTTATTAGGGAAGGACAAATTACAACAGAAATTTATCCTTCTTATTTTCAAAAGGTGCTGTTTCTTAACAATAAAAAAATTATGTTGGAGCTCTGTGTACTTGGTGTTTTTATGTATTCATATTTTCAAAATATGTAATTCACATCACACATTTTTTCAGTGTAGTATTCATATTGCTCACATGTATACTACTGAAAGCATGAAGTATAATGAAATAAGAAAGGTATTTTTAAAAGTATTTTTGACATTACTGGTCTTCAAGAATTAATATTTAATTTTTGTATGAAATCATTCTATATGAAATCTGATGTGAAAACATGAGATAAGAAATGTTTATTTAAAATATGTTAATCATAAAGGAAAACAATGCCTTCAAACATTTTAAAGGCAAAATTAGTTTGAAATAAGACTAATTCTTAATATGTGTCTTTAATCTTTTATTTCTGTCATCCACTATTTATTGCCTTATCTTTCACCATACTCTCTACATTTAGGATATTAGATAAGTTACATGTCCTATAATTCTGAGTCATTTATGGTTCAGGAATATGCCTTTTGTCATTTTAATTGCAGTAACTCATCTTTAAGTTTCCAGCAGAACCACTGGCAATGGTGAAAATAGAAACAGGTGATTTTTAACCTCTGTTATGATATATTCAAGTCAACTAAAGAAGAAAATGTGGACTCAGAGGAGCCTAAATAACTTCACTATATTCTTCTTTCCTGGATTCAATCTTGATGCCCAAGAACTCTGGCAAATTATCTGTACATGTATATAATATAAATTTTCAGTTTCTGATCTTTCTCCCAATGTCTGTTCTTAACCAAGATAAATTCTAATTTCTCATTTCATAGGTCCATAATTGTGGGGCTATTCTGAAATCCTATCTCTCTTTCACACTGCACTACACTCCAATCTCTCAAGAAACCTTACTTCTGCATTTAGAAATACATAGATGATAAATATTTCTCACCAGGCCTTGAAACCACCCAGTTGGAGGCACCTTCCACTTTCACCTTATTTCCTTACTTTATACTCTTGATAAAGTCTTTATGTACCATAGCTTATTTTCAAAAGATCTACAAGAGTCATTCTGTTAAAATGCAAATGAGATGATGTTCTTTTTATGATCTATACCCTGTAAAATCTTCACGTTGAAAAATAAACCTTTACCAGAGTCTACCAAGTGCAAAAGATTTGGGCCCATCTGATCAGACTTTCTTTTCGACTCTTCTCTCTCTAGCTCATTGTGCCTGAGCCACGCTGAGCCCCCTTTGTATTATCAGATGAAGCAGTCACATTTCTGCACTGTTTTTTGCCCCAGCTGTCCTCACTGCCTGCCACATTCTTCTCTTCAATTTCCACTTGGTTAATTTCCTCACACTTGGCAGATTTCTCAGTCCATGGGGCACTGGCGTCATTGCTTTCGGATGTATGGCTAGAGAGAAACATCTCAATGGAGAAGAGCATAACAAGAGAAAGCCAATCAGCTCATTGCGCTAAGGAAGGAGGGAAAAGGAAGAGAAGAGCGGGACAGACTTACAGAGACAGAGTCAGGCCGAGACAGAGCAAGAAATCCGAAGCTCTGATATGTAACTCCTCTAAGGATAGACCCTTTGCAACTTATTTCCCCAACTTCCTAAAAGCTCATTCGGTGCTGAACTCACCCATGCATTAATCCAAGGATAAGATTACAGTCCATATTGTGTAATCATTTTTTTTTACAAAGAATCCCTGCACATTTCTGTACTGGGAATCAAGTTTTCAACACATACATAATTTGTAAACATTTCATATTTAATCATTACACCATCAGACTTAGGTATAATTCCCTTCTACTACTCAGAATCCCTAATGCCTTCCCAACTACGTGTTTTTTTTTTCCTTTCCAGTCTTAAATATGATCTAACATACACTCAACTCATCCATTTTTTATGTGTGTGATTTACTGTCAGGATATTAGTTGTTTACAATGTCTCTCCAAGCACGATGAAAATTCTGTGACCCAAAATAAATCTTTTCTAAATCTGGAATTCAGAAAAATAATTCTTGCAGAAGAAAGCATAACTGCTCTTTATCAAAGTATCAAAGAAAATTGTATGATATTAATGGATTTTCAGGAAATATTGGTTAAATGAAGAAACAAATAGCATGCAAGTGGTCTATCTAGCTTTACGTGTTATGTTTTCAGGAGATTAAATCTCATTGAGTAGCTTTTCACATGGGATCTCTGCAGAGATACAACCAGAATCTTGCTCAAAGGAAGCAGGGATTCATTTTCTGGTGATGAACATGTGTAAGAGGTGTCTCTTAGCTTTTACAGTAAAATGCGTACCTATTATTTAGAAAAAATTTGTCCTCTGTTCAATTCAAATGAACTTGAGTGTCATGAGGGAAATTGCCCTCTGCTTTCCTTTTATATGCATATTTTTTCCATGTGTCCTCCTTAGAAGACAGCAGACAGGTAAAGAATTTTACTTTTTCCATGTTATTGCGACAGCAGCAGCATCCTCCTCTGACAAGAACAATGTCACATGTAGAGCCTTAGGCTTCCTTCCGCAAGGAGCAGTAGACGAGTTAGAGTTGGGATGATTTGGAGTTAGGATCTCTTTACAATCAAGGGATGTTGCTGCCAATCAGCTAGACAGACAATATTTATCTTTGTACCCAGCAAGTTTAGAGAGAAAAACAAATAGTTCTCTTAATCATTCAAGAGACAAAAAAAAAAGGCGATAAATTGGAGGGTCTGGTGTCTAACCCGACCAGGTTTAGGCAAAGAGAAAAGAATTTGTCATTAACTCCATTGCAGAAAAACAAAGAGTCACCTCTAAGTCTTATGGAATCACGATGAAAAATAGGCATCAACCTAAATAAGTAATATGGGAAGGATACTGGGGGGAAATTCTTACTGTTGTCTTCAAAGCTCCAGTGAAACTCAACATTGTCAGTACATAGATATATTTATTATACATTTCTTCTTTATCAACTATAAGTGGTGCAAGTTTTCCTCTTGTAGTTTAGGTTGGTAGATGTCTGAGTTTTACTAAAACTAGAAGAGAAGGTGGGCATTTTCATTTTAATTTACTGCTTAAAGCTGGACAATCTAAAAGTAAATATTAACTTCAACACCATTGAAGAGATGGTTAGGATAGCAAAGTAGTTCCACAGACACATGTTACTTACTTCTACTCTTCTGTATATTATTCTTTGGCATATTCCTTTTTATTTCCAGGAAACTGTCCTTATCATGATTCACATAGAAATTTTATAATTGTTAGTTTTAATAAATGCATTTTTCTCTAACAAAAATTCCTCTATAAGGACACAATATTCTGCTAAGATTTATTAAATCAGAGCAAATAAAAAATTGCCAGATAATTATATAGGAAATGTATTATGGGAGTAAAATTTCTTTAACATATTCATGAAGAAGTTTGATATTTACTTTATTTTCCATAAAGGCACTTTAGTATTAGAATAAATATAATTACAAGCTGTGAAGTGAAACAAAGGCTTGTAAGAAAATTAATTTATTAAATTACTATTATATAATATATTACACAAATATGCTTATTACTGTTTTTCACTGATAAAATATTCAATTAACACCGGGTGTGGTGGCTCACACCTGTAATCCCAGCACTCGGGAGGCAGAGACAGGAGGATTGCTGAGTTCAAGGCTTGCCTGGGCTACATAGTGAGCTCAGAGCTAGCCTGAACTACAAAGCGAGATCCTGTCTCAAAAAAAATGCAATTAACATTCTGGGGATTTTTATTGGAAGTTTTATTTATTGGAATTCCTATCTTTCACATGTGACTCATTATCAAAAAGCTTCCAAGTGTGGGGATGACCTTGTGGTCAGCCAAAAGTCCATACAGGACTCAAAGAAAAGAAAGACAACTTTGTAAAGGGTATACGAAGTCCATACTGACCAATTTATCTTCATACAATTGAGCAAATCACTTGCTAAGAAGAAACAATCATTAAACAAAAAATTATGGTTTTATTTGTTCATTAAAGCTTTTTATCTTTAAAACAAATGTGGTTGTATTCCAAACTATACTTTATATAGTTTTTATACTCTAAGCAAAAATACATCTGATGCATTTTATAAGACTAATAGCCATTCTAGCCCCAAAAGTGAGGTAATTGGAAGTCACAATGATAATGTTATTATATCGTGAAGGAATAACAGAAAATGGTATCATATAATAGTGTCAATATGAGGACTATATACATTTTCCTAAATTAGAGAAATGAGTTATAGCAGATGTATTTAAAACACTAATTAGATACCAAGTCATATGATCAATGAAGTATAAATTTCAAATGCTCTAATTAATGTTTTCAGGGAACATGGAAAAATTAAATTTATAAACATACTGATTTGAAAAGTGCTTCTAAATCCAGTATCTCACACTTAGTAGAATTAAGAAAATCAGATAACTTTCAGTAGGAAAGAAATATGAGACCTTTAAACAGCCATCAGGTTAATGATTAAAAACTAAAGGAATTATATTTGTATGAATTAGGTAAAAGATAACTAAAGAGATTGAACAATAGTATAAAAATAACGATGTGACTGATTTGCTGCAGGTGCACAAACAACACTTCTCATGTAGAATCTGAGAAATGAACTAAAATGCAAAAAGAATAGCTCAGGCTAAGAATAATAGAGTAGATATTACTCTAAGAACTGTTCTCCAGTCTGTATGCTCTTCTCCACTGAATTTCAAAGAAAGATGTATATATCTTAGAATGGACTTTATTAGTCTGTTTAGGCTACTGGAATAGAACACTGTAAACTAAGTGGTTTACAAATAATAGAAATTTGTCTTTCAGGATAGGCTGAGCAGTTCAAGGTCAAGATGCTTGCAGATTAATTGTTCAACGAGGGCTCACTTTCTGGCTCATATCACTTGTTATCACATTGAATCCTCCAGTGGTGAAAGAAGTGAAGGGCCCACCTTTAGACTGATTTTATAAGAACACAAAACTCATTCAAGATGGTTCAGCACCCATGACTTAATCACTGCTCCCCAAATCTTATCTCCTAATACTAACACCTGGGGATTAGGATTTCTGCATATGAAATCTCAGGGATGGCAATTTTGAAGTCATAAAATTCTGGCCCTTAAATCTTTCCTGAAAAAGTATCCATGTCCTTTTCACATGCTGAAGCAAAAACAATGAAAAAAATCCATATCACCCTGCCCAATCAGTACACCCCAAAACCTTGGCTCATTTCCACATATATGGAAAACCTAAATCACAGAGGATACCTAAATGTTATCTGCATCAGATATGAGTGAAATTCAGAGACACTTCACTAAAAAGACCAATTCTCAATGCCATCACTGTGGACGTCAGTAATTCAATACATCTATTTGGGAGTCGGTACAAACATTCAGGCTACAGTATGGGCCTTTCAAGATGACAGTCTATAATTATTAAACATTTAGCTTTCTCTTATACATGAGCAATAGATTTTAAGTGTGTTTCAGTAAAAGTTATGGTGTTATTTAATAATTATTAAATTACTTTTATCAATATAACAACTGTTTCTATGAGATATGTAGAAGACCCATATCTTTTAGATTTAGAAGTCAGATGCTCAGTGTTCCTGTAATTTTCAGAAATATGAGTGCAGTTTCTGGGATTCTTTTTACACTACTATTTTCACTATATTGTATTCATTGTATTGAAATTGCTCATGTTCAATTCATTTTGAACTTGTATTATTTGATTGCATATTGAAGAAGGCCTAATGTCAAACAAGAGAGTAATATAAAACTCAAGTCAAGAAATGTATCCTGGTGTTCACCGGTCTCTATTCATGTAGCTCACAAGAGAAGATTCACATATGCAGAATAAATTAGTATTATTTGAAGCTAATGTTAACATATAGAAAATAAAATGTTCACATCACTTTGTTGCATATTAAAGATAGAGCAGAAAAATGTGAAGATTCAAGAACAAATTTAATCCTCCCAATTTAATAAAATTAGGGATTATTTTCTTTAACAAATTTTTAGTTTTCTTAATAATTCATTAGTTAAATAAATTAACTTTAAACCTTATTTCTATTTACTAAGGAATAGTATATTAACAATAAATTATAATTATTATATAAGTTTGACAATAAATGAAAATGTGAGATTATCTGTAGAAAGTTGCTAGGGGACCTGGGATTTATCTCAGTGGTTCTGGTGTCTGGTGCTGGGTCCTGAGTTCAATCCCTGGCACCACATGCCACAGTGCCAAGCATGGTGACTCATGCCTGTAATCTCAGAAGTCAGGAGGCAGAGGCAGGCAGATTGCTGTGAGTTAGAGTATAACCCTAGCTACAGAGTGAGTTCAAGGCCAGTCTGAATTACAAAGCAAGATTCTGTCTCAAAAAAAAAATACTACAGTTTACTTTCTATGTAATATGAGAGAAAATGGAAAATGACCAGTTTAAATGGTTAAATTAAAAACTTTACATGCTATGCATATATAACAAATACATAAAAATTATTAAAAAGGTATTTATTAAGCTTTGTTTTTATAAAATCTTAATATAAAAATAATTCCTGTACTCCAAATTTACTTTAGAAGTTTCTAACGTTGTTATTTATTTATATTTTTTAGTTTGGACACCCAATATTAACTACCCACTTGACCACCTATTTGTACATTTTGAAATTTAACTAAAATTTAGTATCTGATTAGAAATTTCTGTCTCTAAAAGAACAGAAGTAGATAAATGGATTTTTAGATCCTTTTGAGGGATGTGGACTTTTGAGGCTTCATTAATTTGACAAAGAGAGCCGCAAAGGAAATATGTGCAAAAAAGAAACCAAGGAGTTTTTTCTGAATAATACTGAGACTAATATGTAGAACAAACTTTATGTAATATGACAGGCCTTAGAATTCTAAGAAAAATCTCAGAAATTTTTGCCAGACAAAAATGTAGTTTGTTTAAATATAAGAGATGATGTTTTCTTCTAGGTTAAAAAAGATCAAATGTTAGCAGTCATGCAGTCCACCAAAAGTTCTTGATGGACCATAAATATTTTGTATTCTCTCTGCCAACCTGTTGCTTTTATTCTAGCAAATAGCCTCTGAACCTTTCATCCATACAAGAGAGATGATGAAAATGTCCATCAAAAAAAGCTTAGAAAAGGGTGAATAGGGAAAAGGTGTACTGGAGAAAGGAGTGCATTGTACAAAGCAACCACCTCTTTTCTTGGTAGTTTTTGCTTACTGAAAGACACCATTCTCCAGTGGCAAAAAGAAGAGGGACCACAGGCTTTGCCTTTGTAGTCACTGGCTTTTTGGATAGGCAAACACAACTTCAATTCCCTTTCCCTTGCTTAATCCTATCATTGTGCCCTCAACAAGGCTTTCTTATTCTTAAGAAAGAGTACTATCAGTCACACAAGTTAAACATCTACAGGACACTTTCAAGTTCCTTTACCTGCTGTCATAGATTTCTCTGTAAGAATGTCTCTATAATATTAACTCTAAATCCATTAACTTGCTTCTATATGAAAATACTATCCCACTTCTAGTACTACATACATAAAATGACCCCATTCACAAATCTACATATACTCATACGCACATGGACATGTTTGGAGGTAGACAGCCGTGAGTATATGGAGTACTTTGTGGTCAAACATGATGTATATGACATACCATCACCTATTTATATTCATGAGATTGTTTCCATGACTCCTCCCCAGAAACCAAAGTCTACACATGCTCAAGTTCTTATATAAAATTATGTGGTATGTACAACCTGCCTTGTAGAGTAAAGTATCTCCAGATTATTAATAATGCCTACAGCAATGGAAATGCCAAGTAAATAGTTCATGCTGCGTTTTGGGAGAATACGACAAGAAAGAAATCTGTACTTGTTAAGCAACAATATATTTTTTAAAAATTTCAATCGATGGTTGAATTTATGGATGTGAAAAAGTGGATATGAAATGACAATTCTGAATGTCTTTTAAAATGTAATAATCACTATGATTCTTTGAGATGTTATTATTTTCCTCATGTACACATGATGAAAATTATTTAGACATATTACTCACCATTACATTAGCTCATAAAAATATGCCCCTGATTTAAAGATAGGAAGTTCTACTTCAATGTTCAAAATTCTTATCTACCAACCATGAAATATTTCCCTTTCCCAACCAATCCCTCATCATTAAAAATAGTCACAAACTATCATTAATTTCTCCTGTATGTTTTCTTTTTAAACTCTTCATGAATATTAGGCAGAAAGTTCAAAACACATAAGGTTAAGACAAATTTTTGGCCTGAAGGTATATAAATTGAGTTGATTCAGACAGTCTGATGTGGGACTGTGTGACATCACCTATAATGACAAATACAAGATGTTTCAGTACAGTCAGTTTCTTATTTTGAGGAGACAGTGAGATTCCTGTTTTTTATTCTTTATGGATAAGACTGAGTATAAAAGCCCAGACAACAACAATAATGCAGGGCCTTTTTCTTTGTAATCCAAGTTTCCATATATATTAATGATGAAAAAATCATGTCTCCTTAATTATGTCTTAATAGTTCTGTCTCAAAATTGAAACCATGAAATGAGCAGGGAAATGTTAATGTTGATCTTAGCGAAGTGCTCAGGTTCTTTTCCTCAGGTAAGAGACTGACTACTTTCCAGTCCGATACTCATTCTGTGTTATACTATAAAAAATCATTATTGGAGAAGTAAAAGTGGTGAAGAAACGCATGAAGAAACATTCCACCTTGCCAGTCAGTAGAATGATGTAGATGAAAACAACACTGAGATTCTATCTCACTCCACAATGAAGAGCAGCTATCTCAAAATTAGCCAGCAATTTATGCTGGCAGGGCTGCCTGGAGAAAGAATCCCTTCCCCACTGTTGATGGGATTGTAGACTTGTGCAACCATTATGGAGACCAGTGTGGAGATTCCTCAGAAAACCAGGATTAGAGGTCCCATTTGACCCTGCTATTCCCCTGCTAGAGATATACACAAAAGAATTAAAAGATTCATACTACAGTGACATATGTGCACCCATGTTCATAGTAGCTTCAGTTTGTGATAGCTAAATCTTGGATGCAAACCAAATACCCATCAATTGGAGACTGGATAAAGAAGATGTGTGTGTGTGTGTGTGTGTGTGTGTGTGTGTGTAATAAAATGAAGTATTACTCTGCCATAAAGAATGATAAATTTGAGTCATTTATACTTACATGAACATACCTTGAGAACATACTTGTAAGTGAAATAAATAGGGCACAATGAGTAAATACCATATCTTATCTCTAGTATGAGAAACTGAAGTTATGAGTTCTAAAATGCATGATAGATATTATGTAATAGAAAATATTTAAAGGGAAAAGGGGGTAGGGGTAAGTAAAGAATGGAAGGAGAAAATTTGATGCTTAAATAAAAGGAAACAAAACACGTTTATGAGGTTAGGGGTTGTAGGGTGGGCAGGGGAATGGGAAAAAATGAGAATCCTGTCATGCACTGATACAAACTTTCCATTCTGATTGTGATTATGATGTGTATATAAAATCACATTAAAAATCATTATTGAGAAATTATTTCAATCCAAATTTCCTATAAAAGGGGAACAAAATGTGGGAGATTGATGACAAGAAAGAAAGCAATTATTCATGGCAATTTTATAATTATCTATATTGTATTATATAAAATATTCAACTACTTTGATAGATCCTTTTTAAGATTAAAAATAAAATTACAGTTATGATGCGTGAACTCTGATTTTTGGAAATTAATTGTATTTAAAGAAAAATGTGATAATATTCACAAAGCTGTCAGAAATGTTGCTTTGATAATCAGGCCTGTAAGGTAATTTGTTCTTGGAATATTTGCTTTTTAAATGACACATGTATTATATGGCACTGTACTAAAAAATTACTTTCAAAAATTTTACAAAATATTTTCTTTATGAATATCTGCTCAAAAGTAAAATAAATGGATATAACTTACATGGTCAATGTCAATTCAAAGTAGCTGAGAAGTCGAAACTCTAGTTTTGTGATTCACAAATAACACATGATTCCTAAGAATATTGGACTGACTTGATCAGAGAGAGTTTGAGGAAATAACCTTGCTAATTCACCACCTTTAACCTTAGCAGGTAATTTTCTGTGTGAAAATTTGAATACTTGCATGGACATCACATAAAAGTAACTGGCAAATCTAAGCACTAATTCTTTACTGATATGTTTTTATGACTTAAAAAAAATGGCACCCTTCTCAGGTTCCTCAGAACTTGGCTAAAACTCATGGTTTCTTATTCCAAGATGTAGGAGACTGTTCACTCCCATTTCAGTGCTTTAAAGTGCCTTGAATAAAAGCTGGTATAAATTTCAGCAGATGTCTTAAAAAATAATTTAACACTATTAGGCTTAAAACCAATGGTTGTGCATTCTCGGACCTAGGAAATGAGGAGACATGTCTCACTGACTCAGGGAATGAGCACTTTGTAATACAACTTAAAATCCAAGACTGTGATGTCTCCTGCTTTCTCTTATCACCCAGGATTCCTTTTGTCATTCTGAGTATCTTCAGTTTCATGTAAAACTTAGGAAAAACTTCTCCACTGTAAAAACTGTTGGTATTTGTTTGCGATTGCATGAAGTCTGTGTACTACTTTGGAGTTTATGGCCATTTTGAGCCCGTTAGTTCACCTATCTAGGAACAGGGAATATCTTTTCATTATCTAAGGTCCTCTTCTATCTCCTTCTGCAGAGGACAGTGTTTCTCATTATAGGCATTTCCATTTCCTTTGTTAATTATTATGTAGCTTTTTTTAATCTATTATGTATGGTATTGTTTTCCTAATTTCTTGCTCAGTGAGTTCAGTATTGGTTTCCAGAAACTCCACTGATTTTTGTGTGTGTGTGTGTGAGCATTGATTTTGTATACTGATACCTTCCTGAATTTGGTCAGTAATTCTGGATTTACTTGATGAAGAGTCTTCTGCGTAGAAGATAATATCTGCAAATATGTGCTAATAAAAAATAAAGATTGAAAAACAAAAATAATTGCTCAGACTTGAGTCCATAGAAGAATAGGCTGAATAAACCTTATCCAACAGAGAAAAGCCAACTCCCATGAGATCTTAAGAGGCTCCATGTTGTCAGGAAACTGACAATGTTTGCTATCTTTAATGAAGGAATATTGCCATACCTTTTAAATACATTTATCATCACTGATACTTTATAGCCTTTATCTGTCCATTTTTTAAAAATGTGGGCCTAGAGCCTCATGCAGACTAAGCAGCACTATAATTGAGCTACAATTCCAGACCAAACATAATTTTAAGTTTTCATTTTCTTTACCTTTTGTGCTTTTATTTGGAAACTTACAGATGACAAAAAAAAATGAGTTAAAGCAATGCTTTGTTTTACTTTATCTTGGCTCTTCTTCTGTGTTCTTAGCACCTTGTTATTTGTTGGTCGGTTTACTTGTTAGAGGAGCCTGGTTCTCACCAAATTCAAAATGTTCCCCAAAGTTCTCAGCTATCAAACTGTCTCTCAGGTCAGTTTCCAAAGCCTATTTTCTGCTCCTGGGGCAGACTTGAGCATTACCTGTAACTGGGTTCTGACACCTACCTTGAAATGTAAAATTAAGTTAGAATCATCATACTCTTTTGTACTTTTGAAGTTTTTCCCACCTTAACCATATTTTAAAAAAATAAATAAAGCATATACTCCAAACACTTTTTAAACTGACAGAGAGATGATATTGGATATATGAAACTCATTTACATATATGACGTTCATTAATTCTTGAATTATTCTTTTTTCCCTTTATATGAAAATTTAGATAGGAGTTAATGGAGCCCTAGTAGAGACTTATCTCCTGTTAACTTTCTTAAGAAAATTAATTATTTTGATAATTAATTTGCATATATTTGCAACTTAATACAAGCTCACTTTTTAAAAAAATTACTATCATCTTCATATAAACAAATCAAGCTAAATTACAACTTCCCAAAAGAAAGTCCTCATTTTCTTGAAAGCACCAAGCTGCATTAAAAATGGTTGCTATATTTTTTTCATAAACTTCTATACGTTTTATATTAGTTTTTTTTTTTTCCAGAGCATTTACCTTAGCACACAAACAGAAAAGGAAGCCCAGGTGCTCTTGGGATTTTCCAATTGTATAAAACAAGGAGTGTTGAACATTTAACTTCCTGCTAGAAAACACATATCTCTGAATGGAGATAAGGACTCCAGTCCAAAAAGCTTGAAAACAAAGCTAATTTTTTTCTGGATTTGCCACAAATGCCATTAATCAATACAGAGAGCTAAAAATGCATCTTGTTATTTTTATAAAATATAGTTTTCATAGGCAATAAAATAACTTTTGAAGTGGATGCTGTTTTTAAACTCTGCGATCTTTATAACTGTTTTATTTTCATTAAAGTATAGCCAAATACTCCTATCAAGTCTGTATAGTTATTTTCAGGGTACTCTGCAAAGAAATAGTTTTACTTGAAAGGAAAAATTTTTGTTCAAGTGTAAGATTTACTTATGATTATCTAATTCCCATTAAGACTGTTGAAAGAAAGATTTACACTAACAATTACTGAAATGTTTTTATTATCCTGGAGCATATTCCTAAAAAGTTTCTTCTGACACACCGTGTTTATATGAGCCCTGGATTTAGTTGTCATCATTCTATTTGTGCTACATTGACTAAAATTCCTCACTTGGGCTGTTTAGTCTATGTTGGACAGGTATGGTATATTCTTTTTAAAAAATCTATGTTATTTGTATATCTTATCTCACAGGGAATCTCCTTGAACTATTAGCACACTAAATATTTCGTTTCTGAGTTACATTAGTTTTCCACTCCAAACTTCAGTTACATTATTTCTGCAAGATAAATGCTTATGTCATCTTGGTCATGCACATGAAATCTACCTATTTGTTTTTCTTAATACCAAGAATAATCTTTTAAAGAGAAATTGAAAGGGTAAATTAGAGACAAAGCCAAATTTTACTGAAAAATGTAGAAATGAGAACATAAAACTGTGAATAAGGATACTTTATGAACACCATATGTCCACAGATGGGCATGATATTTTTCAAAAGTAAAATGTTTTTTCTCTATAAACCTTTCAGAATTATTAGCATTAATAAATGCAACAAAGCATAAATCATTTTAAAGCTCTAGTGTGCTGTTTTACATTGTTGTGTAACCTTCTGACCCATTTAAAATGAACACATAGGGAATCTGCTTTAATAGTTTCTTCCTGCAGGCTTGGGGACCCTTAGTTAGAAAGTCCTAAACCAAAATGCATAACTGGGCATTTCCACTCATGCTAGCATCTCTGTGCTGGAAAGTCTCGTATTGTCTTGGCCTCTCCTAAGAGTACAAGTGAATAAACAACGCAGAAAGGAGTAAGAGGAGAGGAACATTGTTCAGAACTCTGTATATTATAACAATGTGCTGCACCATTTATGATACATTACCTCAGCCAAAAATGACATGATGTTATAAATCACTAATTTCTCACTTTTGGAAAGAGAGATAGAAATACAGGATAAGGTCGTTTTCAGTTCAGGTCATGGAAACTAGAAAAATATGCAGGTTGGACTTTTTATGTTTTACCAGATCCCAGAAGAGGTTCAATATCATTGTTATTACTATTACTTTCCTCTTAGAGAAGAAAGGAAATGAAAACATTTCTGCTTACTTTTTGAGACAGTACAACTTGGCCTGGAATAATTTTATTCTTCATTAAATACCTATACAATTTTGGCCCTTATTTATTACATAAGCTAATATTTTAGGATACACATATTAATAATTACTTAAACATTCCCTATATTTTTCTTGCTCCATTTCTTTATCGGTACACTGTATATACACATCATGATGGGACTTTGTACCAGTATATGACACAATTTAATTCACATTTTTTTCCCATTCCCCTATTTTGACACTACATTTTTCTTTACCTATATTTATCATCTTTTTTTTTTTTTTTTGAGACAGGGTCTCGCTTTGTAGTTCAGGCTGGCCCTGAGCTCACTATGGAGCCCAGGCAAGCCTCGAACTCAGCAATCCTCCTGTCTCTGCCTCCCGAGTTCTGGGATTACAGGCATGAGCCACCACGCCCGGCTATTTATCATCTTAATTTATCCTTCCTAAATGTCTTTTTATCTTAAGTAATAAATCTAAACCAATGTTGGGATATTCGTGTGTGTTTGGAATATATATATATATATACACACATATACATATATATGTATATTATATATGATATAGTTATAATGTATATATTTATAATATATATTATATAGTTATAATATATAATATATTGCTGTTTAAAGTTAGATTATTTATTTATAATGATTTTATTTTTTAACTTTTTTAAAAATTGAGTTTACTGGTACATTTTATATATACATTATGATAACATTCAACATTGAAGGTTTGTGCCAGTACATGACACATTTTGATTCTCATTTAGCTCAAGTGGTACCATGTCTATCTTGGAAGCACAAGGCCCTGAGTTTGATCCCTGGTACAAACAAACAAAAAACAAAACAAAACAAAAACACTTTGGAATATATATTTTTAAATAGGTAAAATTTTTGTTGGAGAGGTTCACTACAATGAGATCCTGAGGAATAAAACAACTGTTTTCAACTAGAGTGATTGTTCTGCTAAAAGAATGAGAAATATATATGTTTGTAAAGGCTTTTTACTGTCACTGTGTTAAAGAGCTTTCTTTCACCCTTAATAAAACTTTCATTTTTCTCATTTGCTCTAGATAGAGAGATCACAGAAAAAAACCACAGGTCAAGAAACGAATTATCTGATTAAAGAAAAAAACACCAAAACCCCACTATCTGTGTTTTAGCTAGTGTTAATTGCCTAGAAATATTTCCCAAGTTCTACAACATTCTGCAAGCGAAAGATGAGGCTCTATACCTGATATGGTCCCTGTTACCATCTATCATCTTTATATTTTATATTTCATTGAACAGCAGCCAGCTTATTGAAAAGCATTATCAAACCATTACTTGAAATAAATAAGGAAGATAAACCTTGATAAACCTTGGAAGATAAACATACTTTTCATCTATATACTCCATGTGTAGGGATTGCCTATTTCCTAGGTTTAAACCTTGACAGAAAAGCATTGGAACGATGACCCTTGTCAGGAATGGAATTGAGAACTATGGTGAGAGAGATGATTAAATTAAAAATTCAAAAGGATGAAACAAGAGTCTTATAAATACATGCAAATTGGGCAGCAGCAGCAAATGTGGCTAAAATGTAGAACTCAGACAGATGGAAATAAATATATCATCTTTATTCAAGTTAGAGAATTGCACTTACTTGCCAAAGTGCAGACATTGCCGGAAAACCACAAACTTCCTCTATTGAGGTAAAGTCTGCAAAATGTCCACACGGAGGAACCCCTGACTCTGAGGAGGAAACAGCTAAACCAAGTAGACCTGGCTCCTTTTTGTTAATTCCCTAATAAGAAATCTCTCCCCACTCACCGAAGTAATTGGATAAATGCTAGAGAAAGAATCTTAAAATGTTATTCTAGTGAATTCCTTCATACAGAAAACTGAAGCACTCTAACACAGACAGGGGATTACCGAAGTGTATGACCCTGAGGCAGACACATGAAGGCATGAAAGCCTTACCTCTCACAAGTCTCATGAAAAACTAGAAAGTGCTCTATCCTCGCCAAGTCACCTTCCAAACGTAGCATGGAATGAAATAATGTGAACTCTTATGATGTACAATATATCAAGATTTTTGCAGTATATTCAAATATCATTGGCCATCATGTAGTTTGAATCATAATAGTTGGGGATCTGTTGTCAATGCCAATTTAAGAATGAACAAATTGAACTGAAAAAAAATACTTTCATGGTTTGTTTCATGAAGAAAGTCCTTTAGTTCGTTTATTCTTCCCTAAAATGATTTAACCAGTTTATCCCATTTGATGGAACAATCTTTAGGCTTACAAAAGCACCTTTGAGCCTAGTGAAAATTCTCTACTTTTTATCCTATTAGAAATGCAGCTAATATAAGGACTTTGGTCGAATTGATTATAAATGCTACTCTAAAATAATGAATAAACATAAAATTATCAACTCTCTCTTCTGTTAATTTTGTTAATATTGTGGATATACTGACCTTGTCTTTGAAATATAATTAAAGAAACTTTTCTTTCTTAAACTTACATGGCCCTAATGATCCTCTCTATAAAGTCTGAGGAGATTCTACCTACTTCTGTCTGAGGAAGAAGGTCATAGTTAGAGATGCAATTTTCTCCAATCAAATAGATGACTTCTGATTTGTATCAACTGCAAACCTAATTTATTCTCCCTAACATCTTGCTGAGACCATTTTGGGATACAACTTCAATACCCTCGTTCTTTGAAGAAAATTACCTCTGACATTTAGATTATGATGAAGATATGTTGTTGTTTCTTAAATGTTAATTTTCAGGGAGAGAAAAGATTTAAATTTTTTCTACATTTTGTACAATTTCAGTCATGAAGCATTTTGGGAAATCTTGGCTACTGCTCCCTCAGTTAATAATTAATGATACTGAGAACTGACCTAGGGCCTTTGCACTGTTTACATTCCAAGCCCTTATTTTGTTTGTTAATTTATTCCTTATTTTTGAGCGGGCTTTGGCTAAGTTAATAAACTGCCTAGATTGGGCTAGAACTTGGGAAAGGTGTCTCATTCTCCCACAATGCTGGGATTATCGGATTATGGGTGTGAATCACTAAATCCAGCTCTTGACATGGTGATAAGAACATGATGTGATTAAACTTTAAAAATGATCACAATAAAAGACAAAGGTGCCATTGACCCCCTACAAATACTCCTCACTTTGAGTACATTGATCTCTGTGCTTCCCACTTTCTGAGGGAGCTTTGGAAATCCTATTTTGTGAATATCTCTCCTTATGTTGTCATGTGCCTTAGTGCCCAAATCCCTTCAAAATGTTTAGCTTTCATGGCCATTTTGACTTCAGGAAAGAGATAGAAGTTGCAAGGTGCCAGTTGAAGTGAATATGTGGATGAGAACACACTGTAATGTTTTTATTTGATAATATTTCTATACCTGAAACAATGTGTGACACAAACTATTATTATAATGGAGGACCAAACCATTTCCCCATTTTGGGACCATTTTCTAGGAAACTCTTTTTTTTTTTTTTTTTTTTTTGAGACAGGGTCTCACTTTTTAGATCAGGGGCTGCTTGGGCTTTTAGCTTTGTGTTCAATTGGGAGATAAAATGTTTTAGACAGAACCACAGATGAAACTTCATATGCTAAAATTAAGGTTTGATGTCCTGCTTCTTGTACTGAAGATCAGTACCTTTCCCTTGGGTGGATAATGATCGACAATATTAACTATTACATTTTTTAATCACTTTATGGTATCATTTTAACAATGATTTAAAAATAATGATTATTGCAGTATTGTAAATATTGGCTATATGTAGTGATTTATATATCAACACTGTGCTGAATATTTTCAAATGCAGATCCATAACCAGGTGATTCTCACAAGAAATCCTGCAGGGCAATTAATATTCTAATTTAACAGAAAGAAAAGTCACAAGGCTAAGGAAAGGAAGCAGTTCTAGCATTAGTAAACTGTGGCTCTATAATCTGACACTTGTTCATTTAGATCCCTATGTCCATATTCTTTCTCTCATGGGTTAAGATATGCAGACAGCTCTTCTTCAGGAGCAAATATCCCTTCCAGGGGCACGGAGGTTTACTGTAAATTCTAGAAATTAAATTTTGATGAATATTACTCTTTGTTTGCAACACAAACTATAGAAATATTGTACTGTATTACATTAAAAGTTCAAAAGTCTTATGAAAATGTCATCGCCTAAGAAACCAATGACTTGTAAATTGTGTATAAAACCTGAAAGTGTTTAATTTTATAGTATATACTTTATACAACACACATTTCTGTGATTAAATTTCTGTCAGTGATAAATAATGAATCAATATTCTAAAAATCAGTTTACATTCTCTCTCTTTCCCTCACTCTCTCTAATGTCCATCTCTCCAGTGTAACTTTTCGGCTCACTGAAAAGCAATCATTCAAAATATTTAGTATTGTGTTGCTGCCCTGGAAATATGTGTTCATTGGCAAACACAGTGGGGATTTTCCCATCAAAATGGCAACAGTTGAGATTACAAAAGTTAGGCAAACACATTGCTTTCAGCTCCAGAAACAATAACCGCATTATGTGATTGTGAATAAATCCCAAGGAAAAACATTACATGATACTATAGAATATGTATATCACCAGCAGACACATTTCTTGCACAAAATAATCATTTGTAGGTCTAGGGTGACTTTTCTATTTTTTTCTTAAATGATAAGTTTCATGTTTCACAATACTTGTGATAACAATTATAAACAAAAGCAGATTCTTTGAGAAGTGTATAGGCAACAAATTCAAGTGGAAGTTAGTTTCACACATTATTTCACATGTGATTTTATAGTTAAAATATTTATACTCTCTGATATGCATCATTCACTGCAAATTTCATGATACACATCACATAACTGGGAACAGAAACTTTTTTTTTCAAGATTCCACACATTTTCTACCAATAATGAATTTTAAAAGATAAAAGAAAATCCTATATTTATTCTTATTTTCCCTTCCTTTTTTTCTAACATTTTCAGTATTTTTTTCTATTTTTGATTTACAAAACAATTTTTAAAGTCCAAAAAAATAGATTTCTTTTGCATGATATTGATGCTAATGAATATTGTACATACTCATCACATAAAGTGACATTGTACCCTGTAACAAAGGACTCCTAGAAAACACAAATGAGACTTTTGCTATAAGATCTTGTTTGGATTTTTTTAGCTCGTCTGTATCACATGAGTAAAAAACTGCTATTTATTTTCAAGTTATGAATCATTAAGATGTTTTCATCGTTTCAAACCAATGCCATTCTGTGTTTTGTTTTGTTTTGTTTTGTTTTGTTTTGTTTTGTTTTGTTTTTTGAGACAGGGTCTTGCTTTGTAGTTCAGGCTGGCCCTCAGCTCACTATGAAGCCCAGGCAAGCCTGGAACTCAGCAATCCTCCTGCCTCTGCCTCCCGAGTGCTGGGATTACAAGTGTGAGCCACCACGCCTGGCACTATGGTATGTGGTATTGATTGCTGGTGGGCGTGAGCCACCATGCCCAGCATTGTATGTGGTTACCAGGATTGAACTCAGGGCCTTGCACTTGCGAAGCAGGTGCTAGAACCACTGAGCTAAATCTCTGGCCCTGCCATTCTGTTTTTGATGTCTTATATCAAGAAATGTTTATAAGTGAGGAAAATATGCAACTGCCTTTAGAAAGGATGAGACAATTTGGGTAATATTGAGCATATAAACATTTCCCCTGTTCTGAGATAAGTTCCTATAAATGTTATTGGGCTCCAAAGCATCTTCGGTGTTAACAGCTCCATTGGCCCTTCGTGAACATGCAGCGTTTTCTGACACAAGCTAAGTCTACCCCACCAGTCAGACATTCCCTAGTTTGAGGGCTTTCGAGCTAGACACTTGGATCAAATCAAGCCAACCAGAAGCATCTGATAGATTTTCCACCCCACAACAAAGTGCAAGTGTAACCTTCTCTGTTGATAGTAAATTTGATAGAGTATCTATCAGTGATTATGTCTTGTTGAAATGACAGCAGAGTATAGAGGATGAGTGGAAAGATTATGCACAGTAGGGCTTTAGAAATGCCTAACATTTTACAAAATATTGCAGTACATTTCTAGTAATTTTCACCTTTAATCCTAGTGAGAGCAAAATGACTTAGGCTTACTTGAATGTAAATATGGCCTAGCTAATAAATAATAGCAAATTCCAAATGTCTCAGACATTTGTTTATATCTTTTGGAAAACTAATTATTTGATTTCATATTCCAAGAATGACAATCATAGAGTATCTATAGTATCTATTAGGTATAAATATGAATAGATATTAAGTCTGAATGTTTCTAATCTTGTAATATATTCTATGCCAAGTGAAGCTACAACTATTAAATATTCGATGGTGACAGCTAAGAAGAAGTATACATTCTATGAATTTAAAATTTAGGGTTATTTGGAGAGATTTCATGACCTGAATATTACTATGACTTGCTGTTATTTTGAGCTACACATAGATATTAATTGATGTTCATAGGATCCCTGACAAGTCCAAACACACACACACACACACACACACACACACACACACTCATTACTTTCTCACTGCATTAACTCAAGTATGAATTCAAAATACAGATGCCTATGCACTTACAGTTTCATAAAATGAAACCTATTTTAAGAAATAAACTTAATGGGCCGGGCATGGTGGCTCATGCCTGTAATCCCAGCACTCGGGAGGCAGAGGCAGGAGGATTGCTGAGTTCAAAGCTTGCCTAGGCTACATAGTGAGCTCAGAGCCAGCCTGAATTACAAAGCGAGACCCTGTCTCAAAAAAAAAAAAGAAATAAACTTAATGGCTCTATATTAATTTCAATAAAAACAGTGATTTATAACCACAGAGACCCCTATTACATCACAGCTAAATGTTTTTAACTATTGCATTTCCTTCTCCCACACAAGATGAGGGAGAGTGAAGTATTCCACCTAAGTCCACACCTTGTTTCTGAGCGAAACTCTCAAAGCTAAACCTATTCTCTGCAAAGCATGAGACCCAGTGTCCTCCTAGCATTTTCCACCTCTGTCTTCAGGCTCTAACGGTCCAAGCACACATAGCAGTGCACAAGAACTCGTTTCTACAATGGGACTGTGACGTCATAATAGGAATTTCAATGCCGCATACAAAGGTAGTCTAAAGGAACAAACTCTTGCGTCCTTGCCGTTTAACGGGTTTGACTTTCAGTGACTTGACATCTGAAAGAGCTGTGTATGTTGTGTTTTCCAAAATGCATAAGGGACAGTAGAGCAGTAGGGAAACAAGATTCATTTGTCTTTTCTTTAAAGTTCTTCATGGATGTTGTGTATTTAACAATACAATATTGTTTGAAGGAAGACAAAAATGACAGTTAAGTGTGGCTGCTTTTTCCCACAGTGAATGTATTAAAACTTAGATATTATACACATTAATATAAAATGATTGACACTGATTATACATGTACCAGAAGTTATCAACTATGTATGTATGGGAAATTATCAAGAAGTTAACAAATCTCTTATATCTTCAGATTTCTCTTAAATCTTAAGTTTCAAGAGAACACAGTTTGGCAGGATAAGGCCAACTTCAGTGTGTTCAGTACTATCAGTCTTAGTCATTTCTACTTTTTTGAATTTCATAGCCATCCATGCTATATTTAGTACTGACATTTAATGTTTGAACTAACAATAACTTTTCTGGCTGTGTTTTTCCTCCCAAATGGCATAAGAAAGCAGGACACATCACTGGCATCCTCTTTAGACAATTCCCCTGAAGCTTTATTCACTAGAATGGACTTAAGATTATTCTTAACATTTTAAGAAGTGTCTTATTCTAACTTACAGATCTAAATTCTCTTTTCTCAATTATTTTGCTTTGCACAGATTTTTTTTTTTTTGCCATAACTCTTTCTTTCTCTATGAGCTCTTACATAGTATGGACAATATAGTTTTGTTTTATTCCACTGAAGGTAAATAAACATCAGTGTTGGGATCGAGCAGATGGCTGGTGTTTACACAAGTGCCTTCAGTAGTTCCTACAACTGTGCTGGAAGTCTTGGTGTCCAGTTCCAAAAGAAACGGTGACTGACTATTCACTTATCCCCGAGGTTGTGGTGTGTAAAATAAGAGGGACAGAAAAGAAGGACTGAAGGGCTGATAGGAATAGAAAAAGAATAAGACTTTGTTATTTGTTTTATCGGAATTGTATTTTAGAACCAAATTCCTCCACATTTTCAGTTCTCCTGGAAACAAAACTACTCTCCTGTGGTGGACATTAGAGAGATTATGATATTCCACAGGTCTTTTCCCAATTATATTACCTCCCTCTTGAATTTGGCGATGGCCTTGTGATGTCCTTGAGTTAATGAGTCATGAATAGAGGGGAATATGTGTCACTACTCAATAGAAGTCCAAGGTGCCCTCAAATACCTTACCACGCAACTAGGGGTTGTGGCAATAGCTCAGATGATACCAGTACCAATCTAGCTCCTGTAGCAAGAACAGTAGTAACTGGAAGAGGCCACGGATTACCCAACATGCACAGCTGAGCCCAAACAGAAGTAAATTATAATTTGTGCCTTCACTGATACTTGGAAATTTTTTGCTACTTCAAAATAAGCTTGAAATTCCTGACAGATACAACAATATAATCCTAAAACATTATCACAGTATTGTATATGGAATGTCATTATCTAGCATACACTAGATAATGGTGGTCTATAAAACTTTTTTATCTTGTAGTCTTACCTCATGATCCAGCATTTATGAATACAAACAATCGATTTTACCTTATAAGAAGTAATGTAGAGTTAGGGCACAAGGAGGCCATAGTGTTGTCATGTATCAGTCATGATCTTTTTGACAATGACTAGGGTTGCCATTTCATCTGGCTTCATGCCTTTTCCTTTCTGGATCACTGTATTCAAATTTTGCTTCTCTCACATCTATTATTGAGCAGTTATCACTTAGAAATGTTTCATTCTTTCATTCTCTTCATTTCATTTTCTAGGAATCTTATCAGACGTGCATTAACATTTTTATCATCTTTTATTGCTTTACCCCTTTTATAATTTTTTCTATCTCACTCTCTTTACTGATTGCACTTTTTGTATATACATTCTACTTCTTTGCTCTTTTGTTCAGCTATATGTATTTTGTAATTTAATCCATCTTTAACAAGTAACACATGTGTAAATACCAAATCCTTTCTCTACTGTGATCGAAAAAAGTATAAATGAGGACCAAAATGTATATCTGAAATGGAAAGAAAATGTTCAAAGTGGAAGGGGAGCTGGGGAGGAAGGGTGGGAAAAACGAAGAAGGAAAAGAAAAAAAAAAGAAAGTAAGAAGAAAAAAATGGAAACAAAGCTTGCGTTTATAGGGGCAGTAGCACGAAAATGGAAAACAGTAAGAATCATGATATCTCACGTGCACATCCAAGTTATCGATGATAAATTGATACTAAATTCCCCATAAAATATACAATAAAATTTTTAAAAATATAACTGTTTTTACAACTACATTTTCCCCAAATTCGTTTCAAAATTCTATGTAGAAAATCTGCTTGCAAACTTCCTGTCAATTTCACTTCTGTGTTCAGATCACTTCCCAAAAGTCTTTTTTTTTTTTTTTTTTTTTTTTTTTTTTTTTTTTTTTGAGACAGAGTCTCGCTTTGTAGTTCAGACTGGCCCTGAGCTCACTATGTAGCCCAGGCAAGCCTCGAACTCAGCAATCCTCCTGTCTCTGCCTCCCAAGAGCTGGGATTACAGGCGTGAGCCACCACGCCCGGCTCAAAAGTCTTTCTTGATTCTGATTATACTACTTGTCTTCTTGTGTACCTCTTAATATTGTTTTTTTAAGAATTATCATGTTTATTCAAAAGATGCTCTGAAATTAAATTGACACTTTTTTTTCAAAATGAGATTTTGAATATATTTCTTCTAGGCAACAAGAGAAATATGTGTTTTAGACACATTTTAACTATCTCAGGGCACAAACTTCCTGTCTCCTTAAAACAGCACCAAACTCAGAAACTGAGACAAAGCTCACTAACCCAATCTCTGATCCTGATCTTTTTATTAAATGACCTCTTGAACACTTTTCCTAGCAATTGTGACTGGGCTTCTAAATCTGCTCCTACTATATGTACTTATTTTATGAGGTGCCTTTGTAACAAACTCCTAATTCGGGTACCAAGAATCCAGCTCTGGACCTTGCACCTTCCAGGCAACCGTGGCGCCACTGAGCTTCGACCCCGGCCTCCCTCACAGCCACCCTTTTTTCCCAACTCCTCTAATGCAAGAAATGGCCCCCAAATGCCTTTGCAAAATCTAGTCGTTCTATAATGGTTGTTTCTTAAACTACCCTCTCATTCCATAGGGCAAGTTCAGACATTAGAAACTATTTTTCACAGGCCTCTATGACAATAATTCCTGGGCAGATAGAGCCCAGAAGAACATTTAAGAAATAATGCTACTGAAACATACAGCTGACTTAGAGACTGGCTGAAGGGTCTAGAGGAAAGACAGGTTAAGATATTTGGTACTATAATATTCACTTTGGTATTACTATAGTCTACAGAGTGAAGGTAATGAATGAATAAATGAAAAACAATTGGTCCAAGATGAGAAAAAGAAATTAGGAAAGTTTGAGCTAGTTGGGGGTGGGGGGATTGTATAAACTTAAGGATGATGATGTAAAATTTAGGAGACTTTAGGACTTCTAGGCTATCGGTAAGTGAGAGAGTATTTGAACCTTTGCATCTTGTCTCTCTTGGCTGATACTGGAAGGTAAAAGTTTTGTTGAATTTAATTAAGGGTTAGATCTGAAATACAGTGAGCTAGATTTTAGACATGCAGTGAATTGTCTGTGATTCTCTGGGATATTTAGGAAGCAGATGCATAGGTAAGATGGGGGATCAAGACACAGATAGGGATTTGGACCCCAAAATTGAACATATCAGCCTATATGTAGTATTTCAAATGATGAAAGGGATTCAAGTGACCTGGCATGTGTGTGAAGACTGACAAGGAGAAACAGAACACATCTGAGTAGATTAGTACTTTAAGCTGAAATGGATTTGGAGCTAGTTAATATTGTCCTGCTAAACGCATAACCAGCCTCAAAGTAAAACATGGTATGACAGTCCTCTGCCCTGGGTTTCGCTGCGCAGTTCTAGGAAATCTAGAAGTTGATCTCTGACTCTGGAGAAGGATTTCCAGCCGCGGTCAGCAGCCTTTGATAGGAAGGTAGTGAGTAGCCATTCAGATGTGAGCATTCATGAACTTTGTCCCTGGAGGTGTGTAATCACAAAACTTTTGTCACAGTCAGTATTAGAACCCTACCTTTGCATTTATGTCTGGTATCTTCCAATGGAGATAACACTGGAAGGTTAACTGATAATAATTTCATTCATTCTATAAGAATACATTGCTATTTAATTATTTTAATTTTGGTATACAATTATATAAAACTACACTAAGTACTATCACATTTGCTTCTGAGTTTTGATTTAAACTTTTTTACACTGGCAGTAAATTTGAAGAGAAAACTAAGCAACACATTTTATTCCTTTTTCAGTTTCATGCTTTTCAATGACTAATGCTTTATATCTTAAAATAAATATTAAATGTAAATATGTAGAGAGAAATTTCACTAATATATAGGAAGATTAGATTAGTATTTTTAATTCATGTGTTTCATATTATATATGAGCTATACTCAGGGGACATTTTTCACTCAGAACTCCACTAGGTGGCATTACAAACTGTACTGTTTTAATAATGAATTGATTAAACACATAATAAAATCCCCTTATAAAGCACCTGTTTATAATTTCATTCAAATAATCTGAGCTCAGGTTTTTACCATTCTTTTGGATAGTAATATTGTAAAACTTTCATTAAAATTAGGATATTTCAAGTTTTATTAAAAATCCACGAAGTCGTTCAAGTATGTGTACAAAACTGAAAGACAAAGGGTTCTAAGGTTATAATTCTATTCTCCTGAGTTGCCTTCAAATTCTCATAAGCTTTAATTTCACAATCCACCTGCTTTCAATGGCTATTGTCTGAAAAAGGAAATAAAAACAATGAAAACAAACAGTAAAACTTTGAAAGCATTTATTAATGAAAGCTGGAATGTTTAATTTGAGGCTAATGGATTCCAGGAAAATAGTTTATTCCCGCTTGTACTTAAAATTGTTAGATATTCTGACCGTGTGTGCTTGAAACCACAAAATTAAACTTATGATTCACCTCAGAAGTCACTTTGGTCAGATTCTTGACTCTAAGAGGATTGGATTTTGTCTGAGGACAGTCACAGAGGGATGACTTGTGTCACAGTCCTCCAGCCTGGAGAGCCGGTGTGTGGTTTGTTAGAAATGATTAGAAAATGAGAGAGGGATATTTGTGCGAAGTGACTCTAGAGATAAGGTGGGTGGAAGGGCGTGGACATGTTTTTGGGAATGGTGCCTCTTCAGAAATCATGGGCACTGGTTGGAATGGTACTGCCACCTCTAGTCACTGCATTTCAGCCTCTGTGGAAGGAGGAAACCGAGGGGCTGGGCACCAAAACAAGTACCAGCTATGTCCATTGGCAAAAATGTAATGTGAAAATAGCTGCATGGAAAACAGTGAGTGTCCAAAGGAAGTGATTTTCTAAAAAGTCCTGCAAAGACAGCATCATGTTTTACTTAGTTACGCCAAACTACAGAAGCTACAAATGCTACCCAGTGATGCTATTCTCATATGATCAGGAAATCTGCATTCACTGTATAAAGAAAAAAGAGTAGAAAACAAAAGTTAATACTAAATGTAAAACCACTGCCTTTTCACAATAAAAATACTCTCATCCCCTCTTTAATACTAGTCTATCAGACCCAACTGGTACACAGAACACAAAAAGAGAGTATTAGGATATACGGATAAATATAGATTAAAAAGTAATTATTTTGGTAAGTCATGTGATAGAGAAGATGATAACTGAATGAACGGGATTATTTGTAATGTGAAAAGTTCTGAATTTAGAAAATTCATTTAATCGTATACAACAAACGGTAATTTGGTACATCTAATTCACATGCAAATGTTAATGTTACTCTTCAGAATAAGATATGCTGAAAGCAGAGGAAAAATCACAAAACATCAACACCTAAACCCTTAAAACGAGTTTAAGATCATGAACCACTTATGTCTAAGAAAAATAAACCATTATAAAAGTGGGCAGAGGGAAAAATAGTTATTCTCCAGAAAAAGTGAAGAACAACAACAAAGAATCCATTCCACATGAAGTCTTAACCAGCATCAAAATCCAGCTATGTAGAAACAAATATGTTTGTAATTAAACTATTGATGTAAGTATTTTTGCATCCACTGATTGTCATCCCAATATGTTTCTTGGAGAACAAGAGAACACGTACAACTTTTATTTCAATAAGCTTTCTGATGATATGGAACAAAATTTCCACTTTATTCTCAGTAGCACTTATTGCATACAAACATATTTAATGTGATTATTTCCTACTACTCTATAATTAATGCATCTCCACTCCACATTAGTAAATCTGTCTCACTCACACTTCGGTACAAAATAAAAGCTGATTCCTCCAGTCCATATGTGCAAATCCATAACTATGAATACTCCCTAACTGTTTCTCTCTCTCTCTCTCTCTCTCTCTCTCTCTCCCCCCCCCCACATGGGTATGCATGCATGCACACCCAACCCCCCATGTCCACCCCCCCACACCCACACACATATTCATCCTGTCTGCGATGTTTTTTCTTTCTGCCTATGACGTAGAGTCCAGTAACATCTTCCTGCTTCCACTGCTACCACTATGGCCCCATCTATAGTCTCAGTGGCCGGTATGTCTCGTGATAATTACAGTGATAGCATCCCACCACTGCTCCTGGTGTCAGTATTGCTATCTCCTGTGTATACTCGTAAGTCTAATATCTCTCAATGTTCCCTTGGCTGCCTTTTTCATTCAAAGTGGAAGCAACAGTCATGATTCAATATTCCACCTTTCCGTCTCTCACACACACCCACATGACTCACGTGTGCCTCTGTAATTCTCTGCTAATATTATGCTTTCTGTTCTAGTAAAATGGACAAATATTTGACAAGATTTGCCAGAAAGAGGAAAAAGAAAAAGAGAAGAAAGGGCGTTTATATCTAAATGAAAGCAAAAGTAAGGTTTCTATTTTTTAAACTTTATGGAAATTAATTCAACAGCTTGGAAAAAAATGTTTAAATCTCTCAGACTTCTGCTATCAGGTCGTACATGAAGGAATAGGGCAAATCTTCACTCCATTCTCAGAACAAATTAAGATCTGGCAGCGAAATGACAGAGCAAATAGCAGCTCTCATATGATGTGTAGAGTGATGGGTACAGAGAATAAATATTTATCAGAGGAGAAATTTTCATACAGAAATCTATCCAGTAACTAGTATCTGGTAGGAAAAATCTAAATTATAATTGGCACATCGCTGGATATTCATTGTAGATAAAATTGAGAGTTAAAAATTCTCAATGGAGTGGATGCCCTACAATTCTGGGTTTTTCCTCCTAATTATTTTCAAACATCTCACATTGAATATCTGAGAAATCCTATCAGGCCTATCATGGAAAGAAAAGGAGAAAAGGCTGTTATAAAATAATTCCAGATATCTGTTCTTAATGAGGTCTGCCCTCACGAGAAAGTATTTTATCAGATCTTAACATATGATTTATAGAAACCTGATCATTGAGAATTAAGAGAAATAGTTAACTGTGGTGTCAAATATTACAGAAGGGTTTCTCATAGTATCCCATGTGGGCATATGAAAATAATCAATTACAGCTATCTCTAGCCATCTTTTTTAAAAATTTAATTTATTGGTGTGTGTGTGTGTGTGTGTGTGTGTATATATATATATATATAT
>PVIC010009427.1:0-22708 GCA_004025085.1 Thryonomys swinderianus
AAAAAAAAAAAAAAGATGTTTCTTTTCAAAGCAGTAAACAGAGAAAATGGTAGCAGCTCACTTGGACTAAAATTTATAACACTAAAGCTAAGGACACAAGGTTCTGAGAGAAGCCAGTGTTCCCAGGCCCAAACTTTGCTTCCAAAGGCAGGTTCTGGATGTTATGCCAATTTGCTTTTTAAAAAGTCAAAGAGTAACACAAACTAAAAACAAAGTTACAACGTCATGAAGATTTTTTTCATAATATAACTACACCTCATCCCTCCTCTGCTTCCCACAACTTTACCAAAGTTGGAACCCATTAACTGCCTATCATCTGTAAAGGGCAAAGTCAATGCTACCCTAAAATAAACAGGGAAATGTGAAATTCAGCTTGGTACCATGGAAATCCAAAAATTATAACTCTGCTAAGACTTATTTAGGAATCAAATGATTTTGCAGATGTATTTAGAAAATTTTCCATTAAAACAATAAATCAACAGACTAGAAAGAAGTCAACAGGGCTGTTCCAATAAAATCTGAAAGTGAAATCCAAGTCAATAGATCTTCATTTTCCTCCAAACCCAAAAGTTTAGTAATTTTCCACTAAAAATTATTATCTGGGAGATTTTACAACTCACAATCAACTAATTTTGGGAAAAGCTCTATTATCTACTAATTAATGGGACCAGTAATGGGTGAAAAAGATGCAAAGGAGAATAAAGCTAATATCTATCAAACAGCAGGTCTTCTCACAAGGCTTCTACATACCTTACTTTTGGTTGCCTTAGGCTATTACGATAACCCTATTATACAGAAGAGGAAACTGAAGACAAAAGAAATAAGAATGTAATGGTCTGGGTCCAAAATCCATTTACTCCTATATTCCTGACATCTAGGCTACAGTAACTATGAAGCTCATGTTCCCAAACTCTTCAACAGCTATGCACGGGCACTGTAAACTCCACGTGTTCAGCACAGACGATGTGAACTGCTCCAGAGACCCGGGAACCTTCCTGTCTGTTCAGCAAGTCAGGGAAGGAGCATTTGTGGGGAAGCAGACTGGTCTAGTACTTTAGGTAATGAACTAGAGGCTCTTCATCAGTATCTTTTCAATCAGAAAAAGCCTTGTCCACAGGCACAAGTAGCCAACACCCCAGGAGGGGTAAGGGAAGAACACACAGTAAGGAAAAATGAGGCTGGAAAGGCAGGTTAGTGTCCTACCAAGGAAAATCTTGAATGGTTCCTCCAAGCAGTCCTTCAAAAACTCACTAATACACATTCTGTAACCCGCATTCTGGGTGCCAACAAGCCATTCCTTGGAAAGGTCCATGGGGGGGGGGGCGGTTATGGTACTTGAACTCAGGATCTTTGCCCTATGCAACGTATCCATCCCTTTTCGTTTCGGAGACAGGGTAACCACTAAACAGCTAAATAGCCCCAGGATGGACCCTGCAATGTAAAGACGCTAAAAGTTCTTCACACGTGGTGAAGAAATCTCAGCGCCTTTCTCTCTCCAAACCTCTCTAGCCTAGTTTAACTATGGGAATCTGAAGTCCAGAAAGATCATGAAAAATAAATTACTTGCCTAAAGAAATGCAACTGAGCTTTCCCAACTTCCTCTCTGGTATTTTTTTTCCAAATCAATGTATTTTATTGTAGTAAAACAGACATAACATTGAAATCCACCATCGTGACCACTTTTAAGTTTACAGTATATTTAACATTGTGCAATCATCACCATTATCCATCCCCAGAACTCATCTTGTAAGAACGTAACTATTCAGGAAGCAGCGCTCCTCACTTTCCTTCTTCCCTCCGTCCCCGCAACTTGGGGTTCAGTCACCTCAGGGGACCCAGCCTACCGACTACCCAGGAACCACTTTAAATTCGTTACCGTCTGGGAAGCCGCAACGCGGGCCACACCCACCCCGGGAGGTGGAGGGAAGTGCGGTACCCGCGAGCAAGCCGGCGCGGAGATTTCATCAGACTGCACCAACCCGGGCCGCCGCTAGGGTGCCGACGAAGGATGTTCGCCGAGGGGTGCGCCCTCGAATTCTTTCCCGGAGCTCGCAAAGGGTCTCCCCGCTTTCCCTGAGACTGGGCATCACAGGCGGCGCGGCCGCAGGCTCCGGCCCTAACCTTCGTGCGTTCCCACGCAAACCAGCGTGCCCCGGAGCCACGCTGAGTTCTCGCTCCGCGCGGTCGGCCGCAGCCGCGCTCGGCGACCAGTCGTCCCGTCACGCCCCTCTCGGGGCCACCGCCGCCGGGGAGATGCTCGGGAAGACGTTCCTCGCGACCCTCGCCATCCTGGGAGGCGCCCGTACTCCGTTCCCCAGGCTTTCCGCACTGCTCAGCTTCCAGACCCACTTACCGAACTGCAGCGAGATGGAAGGGGCGACGGCGAAGGTGGCAGCTGTGCGTCGGCCTGAGCAGCCGGGCGACCAAAGCGGACAGGAGAGAAGTTGCAGCCATAGCCCGTACCAGTGCCCGCGCCCTGAGACAAACGCGCGCGCGGGCCGCGGAGTTATACCTCCGCGGGGTGGCAGGCTCCACCTGCAGCCGGCACCCATTGGTTCATCTAGCTGTCCCTTGGTTCTGCCGGAGCTGAGAAAGCCAATCGGTTGTCTTTATTAAACGTATGCGAAGTCCCATAGAGCGAAGCTGGTGATTGGGCTATGAAGAGCCTGCAACTAGGCTCTGGAAGGCTCGAAAGCCTTGGCTGCAGACTCTGATTGGCTGAAGTGGTCAAGCCCCTGTCTGACGTAGCTGGTGTCACGGAAGCCGGGAGACCAGAGCCCGAGATCATTCATTCATTAAACAAATGTCGGTGCGCCTACTGTGTACCACGCACTGGTAATGCGCTCTAAGATGTGGTTAGACAGGCGATAGAATACCAATGAAAAAAATGTAGCTCTAGTTAGACAATCACTATTGGCAAAACAGTAAAGAATTAATTTTTCAATCATCAGTAGAAGTGAAAACAAGTGAAAGTAGGATAAGAAAAAAGATTTACATATGGGTTTTGCTAGCTCTAACAAATAAAAATACAAGACGCCAAATTTAATTAGAATAATTGACAAATAATTCTGGGAGGTCATACTTTAAAACGTACTTATTATTTATCTGAAATTTAAATTCACCTGATCGTCTTGTATTTTATCTGACCCTCTTGTGTACTCTCAAGGTATCCTCCCCAGCAAAATACTTAATAACTCAAAGTATCCTCCCCAGCAAAGTACTTAATAACAAAAACCAAGGGGTAGAAGTCACTGCTGCCAGAAGGAGGGAAGAAAACACTGATGCGATGAACAGGACACATCACTTCATAATTTTAAACAAATCCGAAAATTTAATCAAGCAATATTCCTAATATAACTGGTCTCCTAAAAAGTGTTGCAAATTTCTTGTTTGCATATTGACAAGAGAGATCACAGAGCTAACATATAACGTTGTCCAGGAGGAAAAACAGTCCCCAGATATCCTAGAAGATCTTAGTCTAATCATGAGGAAATATCAAGCTGAAACTGAGAGACATTTGTGAGACCCAACTGACATAAAAAGAGCCATTTTGGGGCCAGAGATTTAGCTCAGTGGTTCCAGCGCCTGCTTCGCAAGCGCAAGGTCCTGAGTTCGATCCTGGGTAACCACATACAATGCTGGGCGTGGAGACTCACGCCCACCAGCAATCAATACCACATACCTCAGTGCCGGGCGTGGTGGCTCACGCCTGTCATCCCAGCACTCGGGAGGCAGAGACAGGAGGATTGCTGAGTTTGAGACTTGCCTGGGCTACATAGTGAGCTCAGGGCCAGCCTGAACTACAAAGTGAGACCCTGTCTTAAAAAAAAAAAAAAAAAGTCATTTTGTTAAAAACTCCCATTTTGTGTCCTGTAACTTCCTTGTGAACCCAGTACTTGTCTCTTTGGGAACTGTCCACCCAGCCTCAGATTGTGTATTTAGAACGTACATTCTCCAGTAACCACTGATCTAATTGTTGCTATTGGCTTCTGTAACGACTGGCTTCTGCACTTTAACAATAGAATGATCTAATCACTTCTGCATAAAATCTACCTGGTAACAGGTGGTGGCATAATAGATTTTGCCTTTAAATATGGCCTTTCGGTCTAATTAGGCTCTTTTCTCAGTATGGAGGGATGGCCCCCAGCTGGGTAATAAAACTCCTGGTTGGACTTTAAGATCACGTTGTGTCCTGAGAGATTGTCTCGGTGGGACTTGGTCCCAACACATTCTATAGGATAATACCACTTGTACTCTTTGAAAATCTTGATGACAAAAGACAGAGAATGAAGAATTGTTTTAGATTAAAAGAGTTTCATATGATAACTGGATGCACTGTATGATTCTGGGGTGGATTTTGATCTGCAACTCCACATCTATATATGTATGTTTTTGTTTATTTTTCTCTCTTTTGCTATAAGTGGCATTATAAAACAACTAGCAAGATATGCATAAAGTCTGTAATTAACTACTAACATTGTATTGATGTTAATTTCCCCATTCAGCATTTAGCTAATCCTACTGTGGAATTAAGAGGATTTACACTATTTGCTTTTAGAGATAAAGAGACATAATGTCTGTGTCTGACTTTCTAAGGACCCACAAAAATTGGGAGGGGTGCATATGTAATCATTTACTAGGGATACAATAACAAAATACCACATACTTAATGGATTATAAACAGAAGTCTATTTTCTCACAGTTCCAGAAGTTAGAATTACAATATCACTGTATGTGTAGGGTTAGTTTCTCCCAAGGACCCTGTTCTTGGCTTGAAATAGGCTGCTTACTCACTGTGTGATAGGCTTTTGTCTGGGCTTTTGCACTCCTGTGTGCACTACTCCGTGTGTGTGTGTCTACATTTTAATTTCTTCTGCTTGTAAATCAGATTGTTCTACAGCCCACCCTAATGGCTTCATTTTAATTTTATTGTTTTAAAGCCCTCACTTTATTTTTTTGGTTCTGGGAATTGAATTCAGAACCTTGCACCTGCCAGGCAGGCACAGTGCCATGGAGTTAAAACCTTGGCTGTAGGCCCTCACTTTAAATATAGTCACACTCTAAGGTTAGGGTTTAAACACAAATCAGCCCATAACAGCATATATGCACAAAGAAAAGCTGTCAGACGACTGGCAAATATGTGATAGTAAACATGGAAAGCTGGAAGAAGAATATCCAAGTATTCTTTGGATCTTCCCTGCCACCTTTCTATATGTCTGAAATTATTTCAGATTTTTGGTTTGTTTTTGTTTTTATCTATTTATTTTTTGAGACAGGGTCTCACATTGTAGTTCAGGCTGAGCTCACTATGTAACACAGGAAAACCTCGAACTCAGTAGTCCTCCTGTCTCTGCCTCCCAAAGGCTGGGATGACAGGCGTGAGCCACTGTGGTAAGTGGTTACTGATTGCTGGTGGGCGTGAGTCACCAATGTTGTATGTGGTTACCAGGGATCAAACCAGGGACCTTACGCTTGCTAGGTGCTGGAACCACTGAGCTAAATCTCCAGCCTTAGTTTTTGTTTTTTGAGACAAGGTCATACTATGTAGTCCAGGCTGGCCTTGACTTCACTACAGAGCCCAGGCTGGTCTCAAACTCATGGGGATCCTCCAACCTCAAATTTTTAAAAAGAATAGTTTAAAAAAAACTATTTAAAAAAATTGGGCTTGGGTTAAGGCAAATATGCAATGAACAAAACAAAATAAGAAAAAATATGGTGCTGGTAACACTCACATCAATCAGTGTGAAAGGCTGTGTGAATCAGCATGGCCTGAAGATTCTGTGGCCAGGCCCAGTGATTCCTAGAACCAGTTCAAGCCTCAGTGAGCAGTGGTGAGGAGGCACCTGAGAGACAGCTGGGCTTGTATCTGTGACTGTGGAGAAGGAAAGGAAACAGACAGACCCTGTCATCTATCTGTCTGTCTGTCTGCCTATCTATCTTTAGACAGAGTCTCACTTCATAGTCCATGCTGGTTTTGAACTCACAGAAATCCTCCTGCCTCAGGCTACTGAGTGCTGGGATTAAAGACATGTGCCATCATGCCCGGCTAGGCCCTGCTTCCAAGAAGCCTAACCTTCTTACCCTGCTGCAAAGTTTTTGAAATTCTCTTTTCACAAAGCATTAACTTTTTTTGTTTATTGGTATTTTGTTTTCTTTGTAAACTAGTTCTCACTATATAGTCCAGGCTGGCCTCCAACTCAGGGCATTCCTCCTATCTCAGCCTTCTGAGGACTGGGATTACAGGTGGATGCCACAATGCCCTGCCCCAAATACTAATTTGTAAGAGTGAAACTATGAGTCCTTGGATGGTGGGGGTACCTTAATCTCAGCACTCAGGAGGCTGAGGCAGGAGGGTCACAACTTTGAGGTCAGCATGGACTACATAATGAATTCAAGGCCAACCTGAACTACATAGTTAAACTCTGTCTTCAAAAACAAAACAAAACAAAACAAAAGGTGAAACTATGTGTGAACATTATTATATATATATATTTTTTTTTTTTTTTTGAGACAGGGACTCACTTTGTAGTTCAGGCTAGCTCTGAGCTCACTGTGTAACCCAGGCAAGCCTCCAACTCAGCAATCCTCCTGCCTCTGCCTCCCGAGTGCTAGGATTACAGGCGTGAGCCACCATGCCCGGCACTGTGGTATGTGGTATTGATTGCTGGTGGGTGTGAGTCTCCACGCCCAGCATCGTATGTGGTTACCGGGGATTGAACTCAGGACCTTGCGCTTGCAAGGCAGGTGCCAGAACCACTGAGCTAACCCTCTGGCTCACATTATTATATATTTTAATATGCGTAACAAAAGCACTTGCCTCTGTGTTCCCCACAGTGTTACAGTGAAATGTATTTGTACAAAATATCTCCCAACTTTTAGACCAAATTCTGTGGGTGGAGGTGCTCAGGCCCCTCTGTATCCAGCCACAACCAGTCTTTCAGCCTGCTTTTATTGCCTTTCCTGCCTCAGAGAACATCCTGTCCTTCCCGGGGTTTGGGTGCATTTCTCCCCCTGCTACTTCTCCCTTGGGCTGTACTCCAGGCTGTCTGGCCTCCAGCTCTTTATGGGGATGTCCATAGTTTCTCTCCAGAACACACCTCAACTTTATCTACCCCACTCCCCACTGACCTGGTCAATTTCATCTCTTGTTCAGACAAATACAGTGACCTCTCAACTGCTTCAACGTTCCCTCGCTTTCATTTATTTATTTATCTGGTCTTTTTGAGATAGGATCTCACTATGTAGTTCAGGCTGGCCTCCAACCCACAGCTATGCTCCTGCCCAACACTCCCAAGTGCTGGGATTACAGGTCTGTAGTGCTTCCCCCGGACACAAATTGGCATGATGAAGGAAAGTGATTTGCCCAGGACCATACACATCTGTAACCACTGCAACACAGCACCCAGTGGTGCAGCCTCTTAAGGAAGTACGTGGCATTGTGCTTCTGAAAGCCTTCCAGTTCTTGGCCATGACTCTCGGTGGCTGGTTTCATCTCCCTTCACTTTCCTTTGCCTGACATATTCTAACACACTGGCTTCTTTCAGTGCCTTGATCACAGCAAACTCTTGCTTGCTTCAAAGCCTTTCATATCCTACTGACCCTGAGCAGAACTTCTCTCTTCATTTGGCCAGCTTATCTTCTGGGGAGTTAGCTTAGATGACATCTGAACTCCCCAGTCTCTCTTTGTCTTCTGCTATCACAATCCCCCTTCCCTCAGTTTTTTTGGTTTTTGAGACAGTGTCATGCTATATCGCAGGCTGTGCCTCAGACTCTCAGTCCTCCTGCCTCAGCCTCCTGGAGTGCAGGGATCACAATCCTGTACCAACTTACCAGTTTTTTGGTCTTTGATACTGGGACTTGAACTCAGGTCCTTCACAATAAGTTACATCTCCATCTCGCCCCCCCCCTCAATGAGATAGGTCTTGCTATGCCACTAAATTGTAGAAGCTGGGCTCAAACTTGTAATTTTGCTCCTCAGCCTCTGAAACTGCTGAGATTACAGGTTTTGCCATCATGCCCTGCCAGTCACATTCTCTTAACAATGCATTCTGTGCTTTTCCTCATAGCAGCTATAATGATTTGTAATTATACATCATCTACCAGTGTACTTATTTGACTAATTGCAACTGAATGTCCACTCTAGGAGAGCAGAGCCCATGTATTTTGATCATTGATGTATATGGCTAACATAGAAGATGATCTTGGCCAAGACATTTTCAGAGTGGAAACTTCTCACATGGGTTCTTTCATTGTATTTCAGGTGTCTGATAAATCGTTTTCTTCCTAGTCTGCAACCTGAGTTCTGAGATAATGGGCAGGGACATCATAGAACTTTGCTGTCTTTTTTTTTTCACTCGCCTGGCTGGGAGGCAGGCACTCTACTGTGACCACAGCGGGAGGGAGCCGCGCACGGGCGAGGTTACTGGGGTAAAATTAGTTTTGCAAACGATGGGGCAGGACACGGAATAAAAACGAACGTTTGCAAATCCTGCCCAAGGAAGGCTGAGAGACTGCATGAAGAACAGGGGCGGTACCTGGCGGGAGGTTCAGGAGAGGTCGGGTTGGCAACTTGATTTGCTACGTCGTTTCTGTTTTCAGCACCTGCTGTTAACAGATGCTGTGTAGAGATCTCCTGGCTGAGCCAAGGAGGGGATAAACTTCCCCAGTCTTTGTATAGCTCCTGCCTGGTGGAGAACAAGCAGTAATTAGCACTTTTCTTCCAACCTCTCCCTTCTCTTATCAAGAAATCTGGGTTTGATCCCTAGGTGGAATATATCTATATCCTGCTCAAATACTGAACTGGGATTTTCCTTGCTCCTTCAAGTTTCCTCTTTCTCTCCCTAAAACCAACCCTACCGAAAGATTTTCCTACTAAGTAACTGGTCCTTCGTAAATTTAGTAATTCTCCAAAGTGAAAAACAATCCCACTAAAAGGTGAAAAACTTTTTGAATTATTTTATTCTCATGTAGTTTTTATTTTGTTTTGTTTCTGCCTTTGCTGTGTAGCTCAGGCTGGCCCTGAACTCATGGTGATCCTCCTGCCTCAGCCTCCCAAGTGCTGGATTACAGGTGTGTACCACACACCATGCCTCCCAGGTTGTATTTGATAATTACATTATTTAAATAATGTTACTATAAAAATAAAAGTCTAGGGCCAGGGATTTAGCTCAGTGGCGCCACCACCTGTCTTACAAGCAGAATCGTGAGTTTGGTACTGGAAAAAAAAGTATGTCCTCTGTTTTTAGCTTCTATACAGCTATGCCAAATCACAGGTTTAATTACAAACAAAACTACAAAAGTTAATAAGATTAAAATTGACATCATTAGCGATGATGTTTGTCCGATTTAGGGATGACAGGTGATATTTGTACAGGACAAAAACTCTTTTACACTGGGTCCTTCCACAACATTTGGTGATCTGTACGACTCAAGACTCATAAAATTTTTCTTATTCCTTCCACCATAGGGTCATTTAGCAGTCACTTGGTATTAGCGGAGTTATCTGTAATTGCCACGAAATGAAACAAATCCAAATGTCCATTGATAAACAAAATGTGTGATTTCCACAGTGGAATACTATTCATTCATAAAAAGGATGAAGTCATTTTTAGGTTCAAAGAAAGAACTTTAAAACACTGTAGTACAGGCAGTCACAAAAGATCACTTACTGAATGTTCCTATTTATATGAAATTTTCAAATTGGCTAAATTCATTGAAATACGAAGTAAACTAGTGGTTGCCAGGACAGCTAATGGACATGGGAGGAAGATAGTCTAGAATGAGATAACAGTGATGATGTTTGTGCAATTTAGTGGATACACACACAAAAAAAACTGGAGAAAGAGCACCATACATGCAAGATGGAGCGTACATTTTAAAAAGGTGAATTCTTACTATGAAAATGTACCCCTATTAAAATTAGGTTAATATTTTTTTCATATTGGCGAGGCGGACACTTCTCACGGAGGTGGACCGCACACAGTAGCACCAGACAGGGAGCAAGGGCAGCCACTGCTTCCGGAGGGCCGAGGCCCTCGCCACACCTCCGGTAGGGGAAATCCTGGTTTTCAGAACGTTGATTGGCTGGAGGGCGGAGCAATGGGGCCAGGTCCTTCTTGGCCGGGTGGGGCGGGGCGAAACCCTGCTCGCGAGATTTCGCTGTTCCGCATTTCAGGTCTGCAGGTTGGGAGGAGCGGGAGAGGCGGCCGCCGCGGTTTGCACAGGTTCTCATCGGCTCCGGCTCGGAGCTTGGCTTCCGCTGTCCGCGAGCTGAGGGCTCGTCCACCGACTTTCTGTCCCTCCGCGGGTTCCGAGTCCTGACCGGGGCGGGGGCCAGCGGCCCCTCCCCTGTTCTCCGAGAACCGAAGATGAGCTTCCTCTTGTGAGTGGGGCCGGGCCGGGGCCGCCGGGCTGGAGCCGAAGTCAGGGTCGGGCCTGGGTAGGCGTCGGTCGGCCGACGTCCGCCGAGTCCCAGTTTGGGTGCGTGGAGTTACACGGGGGTGGAGCGGGGCCCACGGCGGCGAAGGAGGAGGAAGCCGAGAGTGAGGTTGGGAAGTGGAAAGGCCCGAGGCCGGCAGCGCCTGCGAACTTTTCCGCCCCAGCGCCCTGAGGGCGGAGGGACTCTGGGCGGAGCGCCTGGCCTGGTTGCGAGCTCTAGTTTCTCTTGAGTTTTGCTCTCCTCGGGTTAAGATCGTCGCTAACCTGGCTCTTTTACGCCTTTGTTATTGCTCAGTTTCGTTACTGTCTGCGTTAATTTACTCTCGGGGTGTGGTGCGCAGTACTTGGAGAATTTTGAAGTTAGATATGAGTCTTACGGCCAGATCCTTCGGCCCAGCTCCGGTGACTGTAAATATTACTGTCCTCGATAAATCCCGTTTTAGAGATAATACTTGGGCCCAAAAGAGGCTTAATGGCCAAGTTTTTGAATTCTCTGATGACAGTGGCACATTAAGATTGAAGAAGCTCTGGTGCCTTCTCAGGTGGTGTTCTCTACTTTGTGTGCCACTTAACTGTTATATGATTCAATAAATAACCACTTTTAGTTATGAATGAAATCCACTTGCTTGGCATTTTTAATTACATTTTACTGAAGTGTCCATAGCCAGAGTTTGCCCACTTCTTTAATATGAGAAATACGGATTCTAGTATATTGCTATTATAAAATAGCAGTACTGAAAGTATCTGTCTGAATTTTATTTTCCTGCCTTTAGATTTTTTTCTTATGGGTATGGTGACCAACATATGATCACCATGTCAAAAAGTGTTTTGTAGGGCCGGAGATTTAGCTCAGAGGTTCTGGCGCCTGCCTCGCAAGCGCAAGGTCCCGAGTTCGATCCCGTAACCACATACAACAATGCTGGGCGTGGTGACTCACACCCACCAGCAATCAACCAGCAATCAGCACCACATTCCACAGTGCCGGGCGTAGTGGCTCACATCTGTAATCCCAGCACTCGGGAGGCAGAGACGGGAGGATTGTTGAGTTGGAGCCTTGCCTGGGCTACCTAGTGAGCTCAGGGCCAGCCTGAACTGCAAAGCGAGACCCTGTCTCAAAAAAAAAAAAGTGTTTTGTTTTTTAATTTAAAGCCGAGTGCGGTGGTGCACACTTATATTTGTAATCCCAGCTGCTTGGGAGGTAGGAGAACCAGAGTTCAAGACCACCCCCTCTCAAACAGATTCAATTGCTAATTTCCACATTATCAGAAGTATTACACAGGTAAGGAACATCCAAGTCTGAGTTGATGCGCCACTGTTACCTTTTGGACCTAAATGTTTGGTTTATTTCATTGAAACTGTCCTATTGATGGGCACGAGGTTTTCCACCTTCTGGGTATTTTAAATAATGCCGCAGTGAATATTTGTGTCCAGGTTTTTGTAGGGGTGTATGGTTCCCATCTCTTGAGTACAGAAATACCTGAGAGTGGAATTTCTGATTTACAGCAGACCGCTTTTTAACCCTTTGTGAAACTGCCAGACGTTTTCAAAGCACTGTGCCATTTTGTGTCTTCACCGGCCATGTGCCAGCATGCCAGTTTCCCCACACCCTCTCTAACAGTTGCTAATTGTAGCTGTCTGAGTGTGAAGTAGAATTTCTTGATCTTGTAATTCCCTTATGACCAATAATGTCAAGCTTCTTTTTCTGTGTGCTTTGTTGGCATTTGTACTCTTTAAAGTCTACTCCGATCCTATCCTTTGCCCGTTTTTAAATTGGACTGCTTTTTTGTTTTCAGACTGTGAGAGTTCTTTATTAAGTACAAGTCCCTTTATCACATCTAAGATTGCAAGTATTTTCTTCCATTCTGTGGATCATTTTCACTGGGTTGATAATGTCATTTGAAGCATAAACGTTTTAATTCAGATGAAGATCATCCTGAATCTTGAGAGATCATTCATATTAGCTTTACATACTGAATCTCTGGTAATTTAGTTTATTTTATGTGTACAGAGCTAGTTTAAGTACTTTCCTACTTAATGTGGTTCTTTACCATGTTAAATTTTCCATATTTGATTTTTAGTGTTTTCACAGGTTATTTTGCACACTCATTTAAAATTCAGTTGTGTTGTGTCCATATACCAACTCCCTATGGTGAAAATAATCATTACATAGTACAAATATGCTCTAATAACATTTTTAAAAATTAAAAGTCCTCAAGTAAACCACAACTGTTCCTTCACCTTCCTAGAAGTACTATCACTACCTGTTCTGTGTGCATTGTTGTGGTGCCTTCTGCTCTACATTTGGTTTTGTAATGTGTCTAGCTGTGTTTTAAATCTTTTTGTATGAATATATCTACTCTGTTCTTTGCTACTGTAAAATGTTATATGTTATAAATGTGCCACATTTTATTTGATCTTGTACTGGTAAACTAGGATTAGTTCCAGATTTTCACTATTAAAAACAATCTTGGGGAGGGTTAGGTCGATGGTTCCGGGGCCTGCCTCACAAGCACAAGGTCCTGAGTTTGATCCCCGGTAACCACATATAATGCTGGGCGTGGAGACTCACGCCCACCAACAATCAAGGCTGCATACCACAATGCCGGAGGTGGTGGCTCACGCCTGTAATCCCAGCACTCCCAGCACTCGGGAGGCAGAGACAGGAGGATTGCTGAGTTCGCGGCGGCTTGCCTGGGCACCATAGTGAGCTCAGGGCCAGCCTGAACTACAAAGTGAGACCCTGTCTCAAAAAAAAAAAAAAAACTTGGAAAACAAATCTGTATTCATATTTAGGATACCTAGAAATGGAATGGGTAGATTGAGAAACTGCTAAAATGTGCACATTATACTTCCACAGTGATTGAAGTATTAATTTCTGCATTTCCTAGTCTGTGTACTTAACCAGTGTAGTTATTCTAACTCTTTTTTTTCCAGTACTAGGCATTGAACCCAGGGCTTTGCACTGAGCTATAGTGCTTTTTAAAAATGTTTTGAGATATGGTCTGCCTGAGATGCAGGGTTACCCAGGTGGGTCTCAAATTTACAGTCCTCTGGCTTCAACTGCCTGTCGTGCTAGGATTACAGGTGTGTGCCTCCACACCCAGTTCTAACTGTTGACCCTCAGAGGAGATTAGATTTTACTTGTGGAACAGTTTTCCACAAGTTTTGATCAATTCCGAATTGCCTTTTCCTCTCCTTAGCAATTTTTCTAAAGAGTTCCTTTAAGAAGTTTTAGAAGTTCTTTTTTGTCCAACTAATCTTTGGTAACATATATTGCCTGTGCTTTTCACTAGTTTGTTACTTATGTTTTTGATCTGGTACAAGAGTTCCTTTAGGATTTGAAATCAGTTCAGTTTTTTCTTTAAGGTTCTTAGGTTTTGTGTCATGTTAGGAATACCTTGTGAATGATAGAAATAGATTACAACTTAACTTCCCCTAGTAATTGTGTGTCTCACAATCTCATTTTCCCAGCTAAAACTTAAAATGTTAGTGTTTCTTTTACCATAGTTTCCTTTGATAGTATCTCAAATACTTTGATGTGGACAACTGGATCCTAAAAGTAAGAATCAGTGTTAGTGCCTTCCCTTTACCATTTTCTGTAGGTAATGGAGGCTAAAAGAAAGCAAGGTTTTTCAGGTAGTTATAAGTTAGTGATGGAGCTAAGACAAGAATCTGGAGTTTTTTTTTTTTTAAGTTAAAGTACCCTTTATGCCAAACTTCTGCATGTGGTATATCATGTGTTACTTATTTGTGAAATATGCTACTTATCTAGCTTTCATGTGTGGGAATAAACACCTCCAGGACCTGGTCCCAGGCATGGTAGGCAAGCACTGTAGTACTGAGCTACACCCTCAGCCTGAAATTCTTTTGATATCACCATCATCCCCTCTTTCCATCTTGAGATCTTTCAGGGTGTATTTTTATTTCATTTCATAGAGGAATTTAAATGTTATGCTCTTCTGCTTTTAGTCCTAAAAATTCATACATTTTTTTCTTTTAACCCAACAGCAGCAGCCGCTCTTCTAAAACATTCAAGCCTAAGAAGAATATCCCTGAAGGGTCTCATCAGTATGAACTTTTGAAGCATGCAGAAGCCACTCTCGGAAGTGGGAATCTGAGACAAGCAGTTATGTTGCCAGAGGGAGAGGACCTCAATGAATGGATCGCTGTTAACAGTAAGTTTTTAGCAATTTCAGCTTCATTGCTATTTGGAAACATTTTGAAAAATCTTGTGGTTTTTTTGTTTGTTTGTTTGTTTTGACAGGGTCTGACTATGTAGTTTAGGCTAGCCTTGAACTCAGTGTGTAATCTAGCCCAGAGCTTTCAGTGATCCTCCTGCCTCAGCCTCCTGAAAGCTGGGATTACTGGTGTGTGCCACCATACCTGGCTAACATTTTATAAATGCATTTTATTGTAATATGGCATATTAACTAAAATAAACATAAATAGAAATACATCTAAAACTGAGTTCTTCAGAATACTTGGTAGCTTGTGTGGTTGGATTGCATGGTTGAGAAATGATGAGTGTTTTGGGCTCATTCCTGAGGAAAATACCACTAAGAGCTGAATAAAGTCAAATGAAAGATTGATAAATATTCCTCCCCCACCACACATTCCTGATGCACAATTTTGTCCTCGCTGCCAGCAGTACTCATTGACCTACATACACTCGCACAAAAATCATTACAGTTGCAGCAGGCCGTCAGTTGTTTGTTTTGAGTTAGGAGCACCCAGAAAGACATTGCAAGACTAGAAGGAAATGAGAAGATCCTGGAGCTGAATTCAAGAGAACCAAGGCTGGACATAGAATGATGAGCTGAGGTTAGAGATTTGACTGTGACAACCTCATTTCTGAGGTGAGATCAGTACTGGGAACTTTTTTTTTTTTTTTTGAGACAGGGTCTCACTTTGAGGTTCAGGCTGGCCCTGAGCTTACTATGGAGCCCAGGCAAGCCTTGAACTCAGCAGTCCTCCTGTCTCTGCCTCCCGAGTGCTAGGATTTACAGGCGTGAGCCACCATCCCCAGCATGGTGGTGTGTGGTACTGATTGCTGGTAGGCTTGAGTCACCACACCTGGCATTGTATGTGGTTACCAGGATTTGAATTCAGGACCTTGCGTTTGCTGGGCAGGCACTGGAACCACTAAGCTAAATTTTGGACCAGTACTGGGAACTTTTTAGTGGAACATTTCAGACATAAAGAAGTAGGGCAGTGAATTCCCAGGTACATGTTATCTAGTTTCAATAAATATCAATTTATGGCTAATTCTGCTTCTTTATGCACCCTAACTGTTTTGATGCAACCTCCAGACATGTTATTTCATCTGTTAGTATCTCTGAAGACAAGGATTCCTTTTAAAGATAATGACAACCAGGCACAGATGCATGTGTAATTCTTCACTTTGAGAGGTGGGGCAGGAGGATCAATTTTGAGGCCAACCTTCAAATGAGCCTGGGATACCTGGGACCCTGTTTCAAAATACAGTTTAAAAAGGTTTGGGAGATAGTTTGATGGCAGAATGCTTGCCTAGCATGCTCGAAGTCTTTTGTCCTCTACACATAGATACAGAAAAAAATCATCTTTTGATGTTACCAGGTTATCTACTGAGCGTTCACATTTCTCTGATTGTACTATTTAATATTTTTCTTTCTTTTTCTATTTTTAATTTAAGCCTGGTTTACATCAGAATCCAACAGGGCCTGCATGTATGTTTTCTTGACTCTTAACATACACTTTTCCCTTCATTGCCTACTCTTTCTTTATTGTTGAAGAAAATAGGTCATTTGTTTTCCACAGTATGAATTCTGCTGATTCTGTCCCTGAGGCACCCATTTTCCTGTTGTTTCTTCTTTTATCTCGTGTAACATTAGATGTGGAGCAGCATTGTCCTGTAGAACTTCCTACGAAGATGAGAATGTTCTATACCTTCAATGTGGCTATTTAATCCTTGACATGTGGCTAATGTGACAAAGGAACTAAATTTTTAATAGGACTAAATTTGCATATAAGTATAGTCACCATATGTGGCTAGTGGTAACTGTTAATAGTTATCATTCAGGTTTGATGTTTTTATGTACACCTAAAACTACTTGATAACTGGTGGCATATGTTTCCATAATGTGTGGTTTTATTTTTATACGTGTGTGTGTGTGTGTGTTTTGAGACAGGGTCTCGTTTTGTAGTTCAGGCTGGCCCTGAGCTCAACTGTGTAGCCCAGGCAAGCCTCAAACTCAGCAGTCCTCCTGCTTCTGCCTCCCAAGTGCTGGGATTACAGGTGTGAGCCACTACACATGGCCCTGTGGTGTGTGATACTGATTGCTGTAGAACATGAGTCACCACACCCAGTATCACTGTATGTGGTTTCTGGAAATCAAACCAGGGACCTTGCACTTGCTAGGCAGGTACTGGAACCACTGACCCAAATCTTTGGCCTAATGTAGTTGTATTTTGTAACTACCCAAAGTTCCTAGTTTATAATAGTGTTCAGTCTTCGTGTACATTCTGTGGGTTTGGACAAGTTTATAATGACAGCATATTTACCACTATAATATCACCACAAAATCATTCAGAATCCTGAACCATTTGCCTATCATCACTCTCCACACCTAGCTTTTAGCAGCTGCTGATTTTTATTGTCTGTATAGTTTTGCCTTGTCCAGGGTGTGTATAGTTGGAATCAAATAGTACACACCTTTTCCATACTAATGTCTTATGTTTAATAATATTTAAATTTCTTCCATGTCTTGTGTTTGACACCTCATTTATTTTAAGCCCTGAATATTCCCTTTTCTAGATATATCACCATTTATCCATTCACCTACTCAAAAATACCTTGATTGCTTCCAAGTTTGGACAGCTCTAAATAAAGCCTTTGTAAACATATGTTGGTTGGTAAGTTTTTGTGTGGATTTAAGTTTTGAACTCCTTTGGATAAATACCAAGAAGGTGCAGTGACCAGAGATAAATGGTTAGGCTGTGTTTGGTTTTGTGAGAAACCAGTCTTTCACAGTGGCTGTACCATCTTGCTTTTCCATAGCAGTGAGCTAGCACTCCTTTTGCTCCACGGCCTTACCAGGTTTTGATGCTGTCAGTATCTGAGTTTTGGCCATTCCAAATAGGTAGTGGTGTCTAATTTTAATATACGTTTCCTTGATGGTGTTTGGTGTAAAGCATCTTTTTACGTGCTTAGTGGCTGCCTGTGTATCTTTTTTGAGTCATCTATTAAGGTCTTTGGTTCATTTTTCAAATTGTCTGTTTTCTTACTGTTTGTTGAATGTTAAAAGTTCTGTGTATTAGGCCGGAGGGTTAGCTCAGTGGTTCCGGCGCCTGCCTTGCAAGTGCAAGGTCCTGAGTTTGATCCCCAGTAACCACATACAATGCTGGGCGTGGAGACTCATGCCCACCAGCAATCAATACCGCATACCACAGTGCCGGGCATGGTGGCTCACGCCTGTAATCCCAGCACTCGGGAGGCACCAAGTCCGGCATTATCATATATATTTTTTGCAAACATTTTCTTTCAGCCTGCGGCTTTTATCTTTCTATTCTTTTGACAGTGTCTTTGCAGAGTGGAGAGTTTTAATTTAAAGAAGTTCAATTTACCAGTTCTTTCATAAATTGTGCCTTTGATGTGTTTGGTCTTAAAGATCATTGCCAAGACCAAAGTCACCTAGATTTTCTTCTTTGTTTCTCTCATGTGTCTGAGGAGTTGTGTACTTCTGATTTTTACATTGAGGTCTATTGTTAATTTTGAGGAGATTTTTTTTTTTTTTTGAGTTAGGGTCTCGCTTTGTAGTTCAGGCTGGCTCTGAGCTCACTATGTAGCCCAGGCAAGCCTCGAACTCAGCAATCCTCCTGTCTCTGCCTCCCAAGTGCTGGGATTACAGGCGTGAGCCACCACACCCAGCACTGTGGTATGCGATATTGATTGCCGGTGGGCGTGAGTCTCCATGCCCAGCATTGTATGTGGTCACCGGGGATTGAACTCAGGACCTTGCGCTTGTGAGACAGGTGCCGGAACCACTGAGCTAACCCTCCGGCCCAATTTTGAGGAGATTTTAATGAAGTATGTAAGGTCTGTGTCTGGATTCATGTTTTTTTTTTAAATTGAATTATTTATTGGTACATTTTTTATACACATCATGATCACACTCAACATTGAGAATTTGTACTAGTGTATGACACGAGTTAGTTTTCATTTTTTCCTCATTCCCCTACCTGCCCTACAACCCCTGCACCTCCTATATACACATAGTCTTCTTTTTTTGTTTTTTGAGAAAGCATTTTGCTAAGTAGCCCAGCATGGCCTTGAACTTGCAGCCATCCACCTGCCTCTGCCTCCCAAGTGCTAGGATTACAGGTGTACACCCTCATTCCTAGCCAAATTCATTTCTTTGCACAAGGCTGTCCAGTAGTTCTACCACTGTTCGTTGAAAGCCGTCTTTTCTCCATTGTGTTGACTTTGCTCTTTTGTCAAAGCCCAGTAGTGGTTCTCTTCCTGTGTTCTCCATCCTAGTCCGTTGAATTATTTGTTCTCTTACCATTACTGCACTTACTCCTTTACTTACTTTCCAGTGTTGAAATTGAGTATCAATCTCCCACTTGGCTTCTTCATATAAAATTTAGAATCAGATTTGATAGCCATAAGATAACTCATTTAGATTTTTATAGACAAATTGTCCTTTTATTGCTTTTATCCACATTGAAAATCATTGTCCTTGGGTTTTTTGTTTTTTGAATCTCATGATGTAGTTTACACTGGCCTTGAATAATCATTCTCTTCATTGTATTTTCATAAAAGCCTCATGTGAGCTACATGAGAAATTTAAGTTTTTTCATAACCAAATTAAAGTTTTTCATTTTTCTTGTTAAAAAGCCATATTCATATTATTGAGAGAAGAAAAGGTACAGAATTATGTAGTAATTCTTAAATCTTTTGTGTAAGAAAATAATGAAACTTAAGAGATCAGGAGACAAAAAGAAGTGGTTGTCTATATGTTGGAGTAACAGGAATTTAGAGGTTTTCTTCCGTCACTATTTTTCATATTTTGATACTTGAGCCATGTAAATTATCTAAGAGAAAACTCTACTTAAATGATCATTGCTTATTCCAAAGGCCTTAGATTTTTCTTTGACACATACTGCTGTAAATCAAATCAAACTGTCCTTTGTTTGTTTGTTTTGAGACAAACTGTGCGATCCAGGCTGGCCTTAAATTACTCTAGCCCACGATGCCCTTGAACTTGCAGCAGTCTTCCTGCCTCAGCTTCCCAAGTGTGGGAATGACAGGCCTGTACCACCACGCCTAGTTTAAACCTGTTGTCTCTTGTTCCCATTATATTAAAAGCTATTGAGAATTTCAAAGAATTTGTAACAATAATGTAGCTAGTATTACTGTGTTGTAAATTTTATTTATTTATTTATTTATTTTGAGGCAGGGTCTCACTTTGTAGTTCAGGCTGGCCCTGAGCTCACTATAAGGCCAGGCAAGCCTCAAATTCACAGCGATCCTCCTGCCTCTGCCTCCCCAGTGCTGGGATTACAGGCATGAACCACTATGCCTGGCATTGTGGTGTGTGATTACCAGGGATTGAACCAGTCGGGATCTTGTGCTTCCAAAGCAGACTCTGGAACCAGTGAACTAAATCCCTGGCCCAATTTAAAATATTTTTATTAAGTTCATTTAATAATAAATCCATTACATGTTAATATTAGTATATTGTTATTAAAAGTGTTGTCCAAAGCCAGTCTTAGGGAGAATTATGGCTCTGTTTTGTACTTTTGTAAATATTATTGATTAATGGACAGTTAGATTCTCAGATTTGCTTCTGCATTCACTCAGTTGTGATATCATGGAACCTTTGAAAAATTTCACTATACTCTCTTGCCAGAAAGCGTGAAAAGAACAATTAAAATGGTGCTGGCTTCACAGATCCTCCCTGAAAGAGGAGTGCCATGTTTTGAGAACAGCTACTTCAAATCAAATAGCCACCCTGTGGACATACTTACTTTGCATGATTATTGGGTACTTAAATGGCACTTCCTTAGAAACATAACTGATTAGGAGTTATAGATGAGGGAGTTAATGTAAAATTCCTTTTAACAAGGTGAATTTCTTTCTAGTCTATTTTTTAAGAAGCTTGGAAAAACTCTACTTGATTTTCAAATATTTCCTTAGAGGATCAAAGGGTTTAAAAAACTTTCTAAGTTCTACGTTGCTTCTCCTTGCATAGAATATGTACACTTCACTCATGGAGGCTTATTAGTTACCCCAGCCTCTTCCATTTTCTTCCAGGTCTAAGTGAAGCTCATTTGGGAAGTGCTTCATAAGTACCTCAGCTCTTTGCCCTTTTCCTGAACTGTAGCACTTACTGTTGGCACTTGGGTCTTTCTTGTTTTTTTGTTTGGAAGGAGTGCTAGGTGTTAAATTAACACATGCTAAGCAGGCACTGTACTTCTGAACTACAGCTCCAGCTATGTATGTATTAATTTATTGATTTATTGGTTGGTTAATCAATTGATACTCATTTGTAGGGTCATGACAAGTTGTCCATGCTGGGTTCCAACTTGGAATTCTCCTGCTCAGCCTCCCAAGTAGTTGAGATCATAGATGTGCAGCATTGCACCTGGGTGGATACTATCTTATACTCTATCTTGTGTTACTTATTTTTAAAAATTTTGTCCTTTCCAGTAACTGAAGGCTCCAGGGCAAAAGACTTGATCCTATCCTTTTTATGTCCACAAAGTGCCTTTTTATGACCTGAAATGTTTATGGTTAATTAGGTGTCTTAGTGATTTGTTGGTACAGGTGGTCTGCTTTCTTTTTCACATTATATTCCACAATACTTTCTTTTTTGAGACAGGGTCTCGCTTTGTAGTTCAGGCTGGCCCTCAGCTCACTTGTAGCCCAGGCAAGCCTGGAACTCAGCAATCCTCCTGCCTCTGCCTCCCGAGTGCTGGGATGACAGGTGTGAGCCACCATGCCCGGCACTGTGGTATGTGGTATTGATTGCTGGTGGGCGTGAGTCACCACACTCAGCATTGTATGTGGTTACCTGGATTGAACTCAGGGCCTTGTGCTTCAAGGCAGGCGCTGGAACCACTGAGGTAAATCTCCGGCCCTCCATAATACTTTTTTATTCTTTCTGACATAGCATTGTTTGATTCAGTTTGGTGTAAGAAGCTATTGATTTTTCCTTCCCTTAAATATACAATAAGTCCCTGACTTAGGAATATCCTAGTTTCAAACTTTTCACAAGTATATTATGTAATACTTACTTTTTCAAGTATAACTTAGGAATGTTCTCTGGGAATAGAACTCGTTTGTAAGTTGGGGACTTAGTGTAATCAAATTGTGTATTGTGATGATGTAATAATCACTATTAAGTTAAACTTGTTTCCAATGTTTTATTTTCCTGTCCTTACATGCTAGTTAAAAGTTAATGTTTAGGGCCGGAGATTTAGCTCAGTGGTTCCAGCGCCTGCCTCTCAAGCGCAAAGTCCTGAGTTTGATCCCCATAACCACATACAATGCTGGGCGTGGTGACTCACGCCCACCAGCCGTCAATACCACGTACCACAGTGCTGGGCGTGGCGGCTCTTGTACTCTGGAGGCAGAGGCAGGAGGATTGCTGAGTTCCAGGCTTGCTTGGGCTACATAGTGAGCTAAGGGCCAGCCTGAACTACAAAGAGACCCTGTCTCCAAAAAAAAAAGTTAATGTTTAGTTGACCTTGGGGTGTCCACTTATAGTCCCAGTTATTTGCTAAGCTGAAGCAGGAAGATCACTTGAGCTTGGGAGTCTGAGGTCAGCCTGAGCACATATAGCAAAAAAAAAAAAAATTTCTGTTTTTCCTTCAACTGAGAAGTCTGGTTTTTTAATGTTTACCCAGATGTTTAACAAATCCCATTACTCTGCAGCTGTGGATTTCTTCAATCAAATCAACATGTTGTATGGAACTATTACAGAATTTTGCACTGAAGCAAGCTGTCCAGTCATGTCTGCAGGCCCCAGGTAGGACAGTCTGTTAACAAAGGCACAGGGGTTACTTTTGCTCTGACACGAATGGATATATTACATAACAGGTTTGTTTTGGTTTGGTTTGCTTATATGAAGATGATTCCATCTGTTCACGAGTACTGACCTACAGTTATTTCTCAGTATTTTGGTATGTGGATGGTGTGTGATTTTCTTATAATGTGTCATGGTAGTTACGAGTATTCTATTGTAGCAGGGAAACTATAGAAATTGTATCCTCAAATTTCTGTTTTCTC
>PVIC010009427.1:22808-33474 GCA_004025085.1 Thryonomys swinderianus
AGGACCTGAGTTCGATCCCCGGTTACCACATATAATGCTGGGCGTGGTGGCTCACGCCTGTAATCCCAGCACTCGGGAGGCAGAGACGGGAGGATTGCTGAGTTCGCGGCGGCTTGCCTGGGCACCATAGTGAGCTCAGGGCCAGCCTGAACTACAAAGCGAGACCCTGTCTCAAAAAAGCAAAAAAAAAAAAAAAAAATTCTGTTTTCTCATTTGAGTAATATTTGTGGGTTTTTGCTCAGTTTTAAATGAATTTTTGAAGGTGTTTAGGTGGTCTTGAGGTATGGGATTATTTTTTTTCTCATGCTTCTTTAGCAGTAATGAAAGCAGCACAGAAATGATTAGCTGGTTTAATGATGTTAGATTAAAAATATTTTGATTATACTAAATTTCAAAAAACCTAAAAAGTATAGAACTCTTATTAGTTATAATGGTAAGTCAGATTCTGATAGGATTATTTTGGCGTTTTCTTTTTTGTAGTTCAGGCTGGCTCTGAGCTCACTATGTAGCCCAGGCAAGCCTAGAATATTTTGGTGTTTTCTTGCAGTCTTTTTTCTTACGATAAATGACAGATTTTATGTAACAACAAATAGTATCAAGATGTTTGTCTCTTGTACTTTGACTTTTCTATAGGTATAAAGGAAAAAAAAATTTCCAGTGAGTTTTGATCTTATTTTTATTGCAGTACTTTAGGAAGAATATTGTTATGTTGTTTCAGTCATCAAACATTAAGAGAAAATAAATGGGAAATATAAACTTGTCTGTGGCTTCAGTGTTTGAAGAAATTTTGCATAAATCTTGTTGATTGTTCTAGGGCAGCAAAGGTGAAGGGAAAAAATACACATAACTAAAGTATTTATCACTATCCCCAAGATTTGATGTCCTTGGCCCCACTGATGATAACTGATGGCCAAGGGTCTCAAAGTATGGGAGACTGGTCTGCTTACACAGCCCTCAGCACCTTTCTTCCATGCAAATAAGAGTGCAGTTCCCTCATCTATCCTAAAGCTGACTTATAAACATCCCTTCTGGCACTGCCAGCTGCCATGTTGTCTCCCTCTTCCAGTTATAACCAGCACATTTCAGAATAATTCTGTAGGGAATTGACAGTAATCTCGTAGAACTGTAGGTAATTTATTAAAGTTATATAGTTTCTATTAACAAAGTGTGAAGTTTCACATTTGTTAACATTTTTGAAAACTGTATCAGTAAGACATATTTCTCTCCAGGTATGAATATCACTGGGCAGATGGTACTAATATTAAAAAGCCAATCAAATGTTCTGCACCAAAATACATTGATTATTTGATGACCTGGGTCCAGGATCAGCTTGATGATGAAACTCTTTTTCCTTCTAAGATTGGTGAGTTAATGTTGTAGAACTGTTTTTTCTTTCTGAATTATATTTCAAATATTCTGTTCCTTTAATTTGATAGAGCTAGGCATGGTGGTACACACCTATAGTCCTAATACTTGGGAGGTTGAGGCAGGAGTACTTGAGTTCAAGGCTAACCCAGGCTACTTAGACCTTGTACTGGGGATGGAACTCTGGACTTTACACTTGCAAGGCAGATGCCAGAACCACTGAGCTAAATCACTGTCCCAAAACATTTTTTTAAAATAGAGACCGTTACGTTCTTCTCCAAAACGTTGGTACCAGTATATACTATACTCCCTCTAATATGTTCATGTCTGCCTGTGTTTCTTCACCATGCTGGTTATTACTCCCTTTTTGTTTTTTACAAATGGAAGAATATATTTTACTTCGGTGTACATTTTTAAAATATTGGTAAGATTGAATATGTTTTGTTTTATTGAGTCTCATATGTTTTCCGTTTATATCTTTTGTCCATTTCTGTTTTAGGGCTATTAGCTCTGCATTTTTCCCTGTCCTGTGTTTTGTCTTATTTGTTGATGGGCTATTTGCTCTGTACATCTCTTATTTTGTCTTATTTATTTCCTTTTGACTTGAATTTAAATACACTGATTAGAAATTTTTCCCTACTTCTGGGTTGCAAAAATATTTGTTTTCATTTAGCACTTCCGTGATATTTTTTTCCATTTATCACTTTGATCTGTTAGAAGTTTTTTATTCTGAATGCTACTTTCATTGTTTTCCAGTCAGAAAACTCAGATTTTCCCAGTTTACTTGTAGAATGCGTGTCTTTTCTCCTCTGATTATCTTATGTGGACTGTAAATTACCATATATTTGGGGGTCTTTTAATCTCTGTCACTTCCTATGGAAATTCAGTTTTCATTTGCATGTCCATGTATCTTTTGACATCTCTTACAAGGCAGTCTCCTTTCCTTTCTCTTCTTTTTCAGAATATTCATAGTTGTTATGAGATATTTGTCTTACCCAAGAATTCAGAATGATTTTCTCAAGGTAAAAAATAAAATCTTTAGATTGCATCTAACCTTTATATACCAATATATTCTTATTTTCTTTATATTAATGAGTATTCTAGCCAAGAATAAAATACTGTTATTCATTTCATGTCTTTTTTTTTTACTAAGTCTTCCTCTGTAAAATTCTCGTTTAATATTAGTCCTTAAAATTTCTTAACTTTATTCCTAAGTATTTTTTATTTTTTTATTTTTTGGTTTTTTGCTTTTGTTTTTTTGAGACAGAATCAAATAGTTTAAGCTGGCTTTGAATTTACTATGTAGCCTAGGCTGGTTCGAACTTGGAGCAATCCTCCTGTCTTAGTGTTGGGGTTACGGGCATGCACTGCCTGGCTTATTCCTAGGCATTTTATTCTTTTTTATTGATACTTGGTTTCTAACTGGTTATTATTTGATATATTGGAAAGCTGTTGATTTTTATAGCTATCAGGCTCTAGCTTATTAGTTCTTGGTTCTCTTTAATTTTTCTAGTATACAACTTCATCATATGAAGATGTTAATTTTGCTTCTTTCTTTCTGACAGTGTGTTCTTTGTTTTATGCTTATCTAACAGCATTGACCAGTACTTCCAAAATAATGCTGAGTTACAATGGTGTTCGCAAAAATGTATAAGTGTTACACTGATCTGTTTGATATTGGCCACTTTCTCCATTTTGTTATTAAAGCTTTTCCTTTCTCACAGATTCTTTATTATTTCTTGCTTCTATTTGAATATATGTTAAATGTAGCTTGGAAAATATTTAGATTAAAATGTTCTTGAAAATCTCCTTATGGGAGATAAAGAATTTTTTCATTCATCCTTTTTATTTCTCAGCTTCCTGTTCTTCAATAATTCATTCTCATGTTCTAGAATTTCTCCTTCCCCATTGGCTACTGCTGTCTACACATTACTCTTGATGGTTATGTATTAGTAGATATAACTTTATTATTAACTTTTTACTAGTAATAATTGAAGTTATTAATAAAATATCCATTTGTACATTCTGAGAAAAGAGGTTTGATTTTTAAAATGTCTTTTTTACTATGTGAATACAGCATCCTGCTCACGGAAACATGTCTATATACGCCTGTATAATATTTGAGAAGTCAAGTTAGTCAGAATTGGAGGAATAAATGCAAATCCCATGAAGTATACTGAATTTTCCAAGCTATTAAGGACTGGCTAAGAGAAAAAGAAAACAAATACAGGGAAAGCGTATTTTAATAAGCCTTTGTTTTCTGAAAGATTGAAAAAAGAAGATATTTCAGGACTTGTATCAAGGAATAGGCCCTTTTTTTTGGTTGTTAGTACTAGGAATTGAAATCAGGACCTTGTGCTTGCCAGGCAGGCGCAGTGCCTCTTTCCCTTTTATAAAAGAAGTACACCCTATTTTTAGGCAGCAGGAAAACGGAAACTTGGCTTTCCAAACTAATTCAGAAGATAAAACACATTTTTAAAAACTTGTAGATAGACAGTAATAACTTGAAGTAGACCAGTCTTTTTTTTTTTGATTAGGAGAGTTTCTAGGCCCAATTGAATATGTGTGGGTATGTGTACTTTTTTTTTTTTTTTTGAGACAGGGTCTTGCTTTGTAGTTCAGGCTGGCTCTGAGCTCACTATGTAGTCCAGGCAAGCCTGGAACTCAGCAATCCTCCTGTCTCTGCCTCCCAAGTGCTGGGATTATAGGCGTGAGCCACCACGCCCTGCACTATGTGTAATTTTTTTAAAGTTAACAAATTACAAGAGTAATATTGTATCCGTGATAAAATTTATACTTGCGGGCCGGAGAGTTAGCTCAGTGGTTCCAGCGCCTGCCTCGCAAGCACAAGGTCCTGAGTTCAATCCCCGGTAATCACATACAATGCTGGGCGTGGAGACTCACACCCACCAACAAACAATACCGCATACCACAGTGCTGGGTGTGGTGGCTCACGCCTGTAATCCCAGCACTCCGGGAGGCAGAGACGGGAGGATTGCTAAATTCCAGGCTTGCCTGGGCTACGAAGTGAGCTCAGGGCCAGCCTGAACTACAAAGCGAGACCCTGTCTCAAAAAAAAAAAAAAAAATTTATACTTGCTACATTTAATCTTAGGAAGAGACCTTAATTTAATTTATTTTTAATTTTTAATTTTTTACTTTTTATTATTTTGAGATAAAGTCTTGCTTTGTAGTTCAGGCTGGCCCTGAGCTCACTATGTAGTCCAGGCAAGCCTCGAACTCAGCAGTCCTCCTGCCTCCACCTCCTGAGTGCTGGGATTATAGGCGTGAGCTACCGCACCCAGCACATAGTTGTGGTACTGATTGCTGGTGGGTGTGAGTCACAGTGCCCGGTATTATTGTATGTGGTTACCGAGGAGACCATAATTTTAAACAACTAAAATGATGTTTAGCTGAACTTTGATTCATTAGCACCTGACATAATCTGTTTTTATGCCTACTGATCTAAAGCAATTGGAAAAAAGTGCGGCATGTGAGGGATACTTAGGTTTAGGGCTTTTCTTCTTTGCCTGTGTGTTTCTAGCTTTGTTTGTATATTGCAATTGTTTGTGGTGTGTCGAAATTTGCTGCTGAATAGTAGATAAAAGACTAGTTTAACACTATAGAAATAAGTAGGGAGATTCTTCAGAAAACTGAAAACACAAATCCATTTGACCCAGTGATTCCTCTATTGGGTATGTTCTTGGAAGATTTAATAGCATCCTACCATAGTGACACCTGAATACCCATCTATAGCAATGCAGTTCACAGTAGTTATTCTCTGGAAATAGCTTACATGCCTGTCAATACATGAGTGGATAGGGGCCAGGGGTTTAGCTCAACTGGTACTGCACCTACCTTGGAAGCACAAGGGTGTGAGTTCGATCCCTGGTACTGCAAAACAAACAAAGAAAAATTATAGATTCTGTACATGAGTGGATAAAGAAATATGGTATACCATGGAATATTATTCTGCTATGAAGAATAAAACCATGTTGTTTGCAGGAAAATAAATGAAATGAGACCATAATGTTACATGAACTAATTTAGACAAAGAAAGTTAAATACTGCATGGTTTTTCTTCTATGGGAAACTTAAAGGGCCCGGGATTTAGCTCAGTGTTGCTGTGTGTCTACCTGGGAAGCATAAGGGCCTGAGTTCAGTCTCTAGTACTAAAAAAAAAAAACAGAGCAACTTAAAGTATAAATAAGTAAAAGTAAAGTAAATGAGATGGTAGGAAACAAAAAGGCAAACTAAATTTTTGGAGATGGGGAAAAGGATGGGGGAGCTAGGAAGAAGAAGTAAAGGGATGGAAAATTCTCAAGACATGATGCATACCTGTACAGTTCCCCAAAATGAGGGTAAATATTACACTAGTTTTTTTTTTTAATTACATTAGCCTTTTTTAAAAGACTGATATGTATGTGTGTTTAATTTACAGGTGTCCCATTTCCCAAAAACTTCATGTCTGTGGCAAAGACGATTCTAAAACGTCTCTTCAGGGTTTACGCTCATATTTATCACCAGCACTTTGACTCTGTGATGCAGCTGCAGGAGGAGGCCCACCTCAACACCTCCTTTAAGCACTTTATTTTCTTTGTTCAGGTAAGGGAGCCATACTGATTTCTGGGTCCCGTGCCTTAGACTTACTTGAATTTGTAACAAAGAGCAGTGTTTATCAGTATAGAGAAGCTAAGTAGTGTTTTCTCTTCCACACTGTTTTATTGATCTTTGCTTTTTTTTTTTTTTTTTTTGGAGACAGGGTCTTGCTTTGTAGTTCAGGCTGGCCCTGAGCTCACTATGGTGCCCAGGCAAGCCGCCGCGAACTCAGCAATCCTCCCATCTCTGCCTCCCGAGTGCTGGGATTACAGGCGTGAGCCACCACGCCCAGCATTATATGTGGTTACCGGGGATTGAACTCAGGTCCTTGCGCTTGCAAGGCAGACGCCGGAACCACTGAGCTAACCCTCCGGCCCTTTTATTGATCTTTGTAGCAGCGTAAAAAGGTGTCACTGCGCCAGGCTCTCTAGTGACACCTGTAATTGGAGGCTGAGGCAGGATGCTTATGAGTTTGAGGCCAGCCTGGGCAACTGATACCCTATCTCAATATAAAAAAGTGGATAAAAGGCTGGGAATGTAGCACAGTGAAGAAGTACTTGCCTAGTATGTATGAGGTCCTGGGTTCACCCCCCCCCCCCCAGTTTGAAAAGGAAAAAAGCCATCATCCTTCTGGGCCTTCTACCTCTATCTTCCTCAGGTCTCCACTTACATTACAGAACATCGCTTTGATATATTCTCTGTTGCCTTTTGGGTGCTTAGTTGGAATTGGCACTTATAAAAATAATTCACATTGTTTGAAAAAGATATCAGAGTCAGGACTTGTTTGGCCTGTATAATTCTCTGTGCAAAATACAGGTTTGTCTGCCTAGGTACTATTTATGGTACCTGGTGGAGTTTTTTTTGTTTTGTTTTGTCTTTAGTAAATACTGTATAATTTATAATACAGTGCTGTGTACATACAGACAAGAAAACATACCACTCTTCCCGATCTTCCATCTAAGACTGTTGCATGAGTTTTGTGTGTGTGTGAGAGAGAGGGAGAGAGAGAGAGGGAGAGGGAGGAAGGGAGATGGGAGAGGGAGAAAAAGTCCCCTGTTAAAAGAATGTAGGAAAACTTAGTTTTCCCACTATATTCTCACAACACAGAGCACTTTGTGGCCACATGCATGGGGTTTTCCCCCTGCACGTCAAGTAATCTCTTCTATAGCAGATACCCTGAGTGTTCCCTAACTTGGTTCAGTTCTGATGCTAAGTAAGAAAGCCCACAAATTCAGAGTCCATGCCCACAGGTCTGTGCCCCCTTCAGATGCCAGCCAGAGTAATAGCTTCACTCTGCTTCTGACAGATGAGCTGAGAATCAGATCCCAGGACAGCCTCCTAGAGTGAGTTACCTTGCTAGAGTAGCTCCCACTTACCGACTTACTCTTTTTTTTGAGACAGGGTCTCGCTTTGTAGTTCAGCCTGGCCCTGAGCTCACTGTGTAGCCCAGGCAAGCCTCGAACTCAGCAATCCTCCTGTCTCTGCCTCCCGAGTGCTGGGATTACAGGTGTGAGCCACCACGCCTGGCCCCACTTACCGACTTATTCTGAAGGACGTCACAGGAGATACAAATGACCAGTCAGAGGAAAAAGATGCAGGGCCGGGTGTGGGAGGGGCAGCAATACAGACAGGCATGGCATCCACTGGGGACCTCTTGTGCTCAGAAACTCTGAACCCTACCCGGTGGGGATTTTTATGCTGACTTCATTACTTGGCCATGATGAATTGCATCACAGGGCGTGATGATTGACTCACCCTCCAGCCCCTTTCCACTCCCTAGAGCAGTGGTGGCGAACCTATGGCACACATGCTGCAGTGGGCATGCAGAGCCCTCTGTTGACACATGAGCCAGGTCAAATGTTAATGTATGAGTTGTTTTTTCTAAACTACAACTTCAGTATTCGGTTGAACTGCAGTGTTGGCACTTTGTGATAGATAGATGGGTTGGGGGTTGCAGTGTGGGTGCTTGGTTTCTGAGAGGTTTGCCATCACTGCCCTAGAAGTGAAGAGGTAGGGGTGGGGGCTGAAAGTCCCAGCACTTTAGTTGTTGTGCCCTGATCTTTCTAATGACCAGTCCCATTGCCACCAGCCATCACCTCAGCACATAAGAGACAGACACTTGTCATACCAGACATCCCAGAGCTTTTAGGAGCTGTATGTCAGGAAGCAGTGGAGGAAAACTGGTGGGTATCACAGGATAGAACCTGTGATTCTTAAAAGAATCAAAACAGTTCTGTTTTCAAATGTTTATAGTGATCATGTGATCATTTTTTTGGATTTCAGAAACTAGGGTTGAGAATCTTTCAAAAACATTGAGTTTTAATTTAAGTCCACCTTTAAATTTAATTTTTCTTCTTCTGTTTTTAGGAGTTTAATCTGATTGATAGGCGTGAGCTGGCACCTCTTCAGGAATTAATCGAGAAGCTTGGATCAAAAGACAGATAAATGTTTCTTCTAGAACACAGTTACCTACTTGCATCGTCTTCTGCTAGACTGTCTCATTGCTATCTGTTGTAGACTAGTGACAGACTGTGAGAGGGCAGGCTGAAAGGACACCGCCTGCCTACATCTGCAAATTAAATTGTCCCAAAGGTAGCTTATCTAATAGCTTCAGAGACCATAGTGAGGGCACAGCCAAGTCAAAGGGGCTGTGTGAGCACACTCACAGTCAGAGTCTACTTGGTTGTAACATGTGATGACTAACCTGTAGTTTATTAGTTTAATATTTTTTTACTCACGAAAATTATTGTATCTGTTTGAAGGCACAGCATGGCGGATAGAGTTTTTATCATTGATATATAAGTAATTTTCCAGAACAAAATTCCTAATACAATCAGATTGGCTTTATTCTGCTTTTATTTTATTAATAGAAAAGGTATTTTTAAGTTTCCTTAGGATTTAGAACTTCTAGGCCTGGTGTGGTGGTGCACACCTGCAATCCAGCATTTGGAAAGCTGAGGCAGGAGGATTGCTGTGAGTTTGAGCCCAGCCCAAGCTACATAGTGAAACCCTTGTTTCAAAAACAAGTTAGAAACATTTGTGTCACTTTGGGTAACCTTTTAGTTTCAAGTTTGTATGCTTGTGTTTTTATAGGTAAGAGTATATATTTTTCAGAATTCATGATTACAGTTTAAATCATGGCATATGTGGAATGGGAATAACCAAAGTTATTTTTAAAGTGATTTTATTGTTTAATCTTTATTTGGGATTGTATTCCCATCTGACTAAATTATTAGGAGTATTCATATATTAGAAATAATATTTTTAGGTTTCTGAGGATGGTCTTGTAGCTTTTTATTTTAAAATGCTTTTTAAAAATTAATACGTAGCTTTTGGCTGAGAAAAAGAAAACTAAAAGTACATGACAGACTTAGGTCTCAAAGCCACTATTTTCATTCACTTTGTTTTTCAGAGGCCTTGCAGTTTGGGTCATTGTAAAAGAAAGTGTTCGTAGCTTTTGGCTGAGAAAAAGAAAACTAAAAGTACATGACAGACTTAGGTCTCAAAGCCACTATTTTCATTCACTTTGTTTTTCAGAGGCCTTGCAGTTTGGGTCATTGTAAAAGAAAGTGTTCAGAGCACTTGTTTATTCTGTTTTCTAAAACAATTACCCATGTGTTTTGGTTTTGGGTACTGGGGTGGAGCCCAGGGCCTTGTGTGCACGAGGCAAGTACTGTCTGAGCTGCATCCTCAGTCCTTTTGAGTCAGAGTCTAGGTTTCCCAGGCTTGCCTTGAACTTGCCTCAACCTCTAGAGTACTTGGGATTACAGGTGTGTACCACCATGCCAGGCTTTGTTTTTTTATTATGATTTGAGGCTTAGTTTCTAAGAGTAGTGTGACAAAATGAGAGATAAAATAAGAATAAATAAAAATCTTTTTCATTCTATTAAAGGATAGATTAAGCTTCCATAGGGGTTTTATCCTGTTTTTTTTTTTGTATCCAGACTTGAAAATTTTCTCTCTGTTGGGACAATATCACCTTCCCCTTTATTGAGGAAAATGCCTTTTTTTATTGGGTTCCATGGATTTGACGTTCGTTGGCTGTTGAGGACTAACAGTGGCCCGGTAGACTTACCAGGCTTGACGAGTTTTATTTACTTCATGAGCAGTCAGTGTCAGAGCTGTGATTTTTACAAAGCACTCAACAACCTCCTCATGGCTTTGAGAAGTGTTACATTTGATACAGCTTTTTGTTCTTATTTTTATTCCATTAGATTATAAAGAAAAGAATTACCCCCTCCCCCTTTTTGTGGTACCAGGGATTGAACTCAGGCCCCCTTTTTTTTGTTTGTTTTTGAGAAAGGGTCTCACTATGTAGTTCAGGCTGGCCATGAACTCTCTGTGGAGCCCAGGCTAGCCTTGAACTCACAGCGATTCTCCTGCCTCTGCCTCCCAAGTGCTGGGATTACAGGCATGTGCTACTAGGCCCAGCTTTTCCCTTTTTTTTTTTTTTTTTTTTTTTTTTTGTGGCACCAAGGATCAAACTAAGAATCTTGCACTTGCCAGGCAGGTAGTGTTGCCACTGAGCTAAATACCTGGCCTGGAAGGACCCTATTTTTAATAGCTCAGTTTAAGTACATTCTTAAAGATACACATATTTTAAAGGAAGTATTTGATTCTAATTTAGGCTGAAACCATGTATCATTCATTGGTTGATGAATTCAAAAATGGGATAATCACTTACCAATTAAAAAGAGAAAAGG
>PVIC010009427.1:33574-45786 GCA_004025085.1 Thryonomys swinderianus
AAAAAAAAAAAAAAAAAAAAAGAGAAAAGGTCTCTGTGGAACATTACACATTTAAACTTTTCATCTAGAGGTCCATGTATCAGCTATTTTGTCCATTTAATGGTGACAATTTGCAAACAAAGTATCTCCACTGTAACTGTCTCATTGTACATTGATCATTTCTAATATTTTAGATATTCTCAAATAAAAGGTTCTCACTTTTTTCCATTTATTTTCAATGGTAGAAATCCCTCTTCACATCTGAGCCCCTAACAAACCAAAGGTCACATACTAGGACAGTAGTAAAGGCAGCTAAGCATAATGTCTCTTAAGGATGTGATGCATGAATTAGAAATTTGTTGTTAATTTTGAAAATTTGAATGCCCTTTTTAAAACTTCTCTTTTTCCTTCGGTTTTTTTGTTTATCCTCTTTTAACAACAATAAAAAAATTTCCAAGCCAGTCTGGTTTAACCAGCAGCACACCTACACATTACAGTGCTCACCTGTGAGGCAGGAGAACTGGAGAAAGGGGAGAGGATGGGAGAGGACTGGAGGGCCACTCTGTGCTCAGCGCCTGAAGTCATTGAATGTGTCTGGGCTCCTCACTTTTGATTTGTCTGCTCCCTCCACTTTCCCTGCTGAGCAGATAGCCTCTCCTTCCAGTGGCCCATGTCTGCTCCTGGTTCGTGATTATAGTCACGTGGTGGAGAGTGCTTACCAAACTGTGCAGGTCTTCCTGTGGTGCTTTTAACTTTCAGGCCTTTAAAAAAACACTTGGGCAGTGATATACAAATACTTGTTTAAATAATCAAACTTCCTCGTACTACTGTTTTTGTATTGACAGCCAAATATATCCTCCCTTCTTTCTGCAACTTGTGAATAAAGTGACTTTTCAGGGCCGCCAGTAACAAGGTATTCTGTTCATCTTAGACTCGGAGAGCTCTAGCTTATGTGCTGCTTCCTCAAGAAATACAAATCTGTTTTCACCATGACCTTGGTAACAGACAGTTTCTCTAGTTGTGCAGAGGCAAGAGGAACCTGACACCTCTAGTGATGTCTTACCTCATAGAGTAAACAAATCCGGCCCAAAGAGCGCAAATCCTAGGAATGTGTTTCTGAGCAGCTCTGGTCATGGTGCTGGGCAACCCTGGCCCACCGTCCGAGACTGTGCTGTCATTGGGGACTCTGGCCTGGAAAATGCCAGCCTGTACCCCAAGCAAGCACTGAGCACCTTCAACAGGCACATGATTCTGCTGAGATCAGCTCAAAGTGCACTTGGTTTCTACTATTGTAGAATCTGGCAAAGAGGGAAAAGAGTTCTTTGCTCTTTCTTTTTGCATTCAGTTTTGATATTTCAGACTGTAAGAGGCTTTGGGTGAAAATATTATGTGTAGTAGTAATTTTATTAAAGCAACTACATTGAAACCACTTGGATTTTTTCCCTTATCAGACAACTATTCTGTAAATCCAAAAGGATCACCAATGTGCTATGGACTAATTACACAGCAATATTCTATATTTGGTCTACATTGAAAGTAATTTGCATTAGTCTTGATTACCATCTAAAATATTTTAAAATGTTATTTACACAAAATTTTATGTTGTATTTTTACATCTTTAGTGAGCTTTATTTTTCTAAGTCAGTTAACTGTACTTTTAAAAACGTATTTTGTATCTACTTTTGTAACTTCAGAATAAAATATATTGAAAGCAAAAAATGACTGATTAGAGGATGTGTCTGAACACTTCTAGGTAAGTGTGGGAACTTGAGGTTTTTACTGGTTCTGTGGATTCTGAGTACAACTTAAATTTGAAAGTTTATCACAATAATTTGATAGCTAAAATGTTGCTTTATCCCTTAAAGAGACGTCCCTAAATAAAACTAAATACTAGAAGCCCACTCCCAGGAAACAAGCTGCTTTTTTTTTTTTTGAGACAGGGTCTTGCTTTCGTAGTTCAGGCTGGCTCTGCGCTCACTATGTAGTCCAGGCAAGCCTCGAACTCAGCAATCCTCCTATCTCTGCCTCTTGAGTGCTGGGATTACAGGCGTAAGCTGCTTTTAATTATTGTCACTGAAACCCACCCCAGACAGAAATAACTAGTTTCCTTTCCTCCCAGCATGCTAACCAAGCTCTGGATCTTTCCTGTATTCCTGATTGTAGACAGAGAAAAAAGGGACCTGATTTTCTTACTTTGAAGCTGAGTAATCAGGACATATCCTTAAAACGTTCCCTGCCCTAAACAGCTATTTTTCGCTATTGGAGGAGAAATATTAGCAGAATTAGTTTTAGAAAAATTCCAAGTGCAATTTAGGTTGAAGATAGCATACTAGAATTGTTTTTATTTATTTATTTTTTTTGGTAGCAGTTAAAAAGTGAATGTGACATACACAGGTTAACCATTCAGTTTGTATAAAACAAGCTACCTATCAATTTTAGATTTTTGTTTTTTTGAGACGGTCTCACTTTGTAGTTCAGGCTGGCCCTGAGCTCACTATGTAGCCCAAGCAAGCCTCGAACTCAGCAATCCTCCTGTCTCTGCCTCCCAAGTGCTGGGATTACAGGCGTGAGCCACCATGCCGGGCACTGTGGTATGCGGTATTGATTGCTGGTAGGTGTGAGTCACCACACCCAGCATTGTGTGTGGTTACCGGGATTGAACTCAGGACCTTGCGCTTGCAAGGCAGGCACCGGAACCACTGAGCTAAATCTCCGGCCCTCAATTTTAGATTTTTTGTTTCCAACTTAAAAGTGATTACAAAAGTGATGTTTGTAAGTATCTGATGGCTGTCTTTCAAAGATACTTCAGACTTTATAAAAAAAAAAAAGATTAACTCAAAAAAATGGTGTTTCAGGCAGTCAGGCTTTGAGCCACAGCCAGAAGTAATGTTCAAGCAGGCCATGGACCTTCTCCAGCAAATACCTGGGGTGTGCTAACTCCTGACACCTGCTTCAGCTGGTATCTTATCACTGACCACGAGGTGTCTGTCTAAAAAGCTCTGCCTGGCTCTGTGTCTCAGTGGGAAACTCAATTAGGTGCCTTTTATGCACATTCTTTTTTTTCTCCTAAGAAAGAGTCTCCCTTTGTAGTTAAGGCTGGGCCTGAGCTCCCTATGTAGTCCAGGCAAGCCTTGAATTTAGCAATCCTCCTGCCTCTGCCTCTTGAGTGCTGGGATTACAGGCCTGAGCCACCCCCATGCCCAGCTTTATACAATTCTTATTTGCAGAGATACTGCCTCTGTCCTGCCTGGAGGGCTAGCTTTTACTTGAGGCTGTGGAGTTAGTATAATAAAAGATGGTAGGTGGTCCAGAGGCTGCCATTCTGAACTTTTTCTTCCTGTTCTATGGGGGAGAAATGAGAGTGCACATAACTAATGTAGTAACTGCTTAGCTCAGTTGACATTTTCTATTCACTTGGAGTAGATTGTTGGTGTAGATTTACCCAAGCTTCTTACATCCAACCAGCACTTTGGATATCACTTCCTTAGGAGAAACCTACCTGTTACAGCCAAGTCCTTTAGTAGGTGATCTCCTTCAATCCTTACAGCAGTCTGGGGAAGTGCTAATTGAGAGGTGGCTGGTTTTTCAGTGTTCTCACGACAGCTCAGACAGATTCAGATACTACATAGTAAGGATCTCTAGATTGCATTTGCAAAAGTTAAATGTTCTTGAGCACTCCTATAAAAATGACTGCAGTTAAGTCCTCCTAAATGACGGTGTGGTGGCTCATGCCTACAATGCCAGCACTCGGGAACCAGAGGCAGGGGTATTGCTGTGAGTTCGAGGCTAGCCTGGGCTACATAGTGAGTTCAAGGATAGTCTGAACTATAAAGTGAGACCCTGTCTCAAAAAAAAAAAAAAAAAAAGTCATCCTAATGAAAAAAGCTTCATCCAGAGACCCTCCCTAAGGAGTTTTCTGCAGGTAGCTCAGAAGTCAATATCTATGAAAAGTAGGGATTATCATGGGCCAATATATGTGAAGATAAAAGAAGCTCAGTTTGTAGCAAAAAAAAAAGGAATTTTAATCAGAACAAAATCTTTTATTGCTACTGCTGTAAATTACACCTAAACTCTTATATTGGGAGTAATTTAGAAGGCCGAGATTGGTGAGATTCAAATTCAGTTTAAGCCTGTGCTGCTCCAGTCACTGTTTTGCTCAGTAGTCACCACACATGGTGCACCATGGACGTAGATAACTCAAGCAATGTCCTGATTTCCTGTGGCCTCCACACCTGTGGGAACCAGCACATACATAAGTCAATAATTCTAAAGGGTAGTACGTACAATACAAATGATACAGATGTTTTAGGGCCCACATTTGGAGTTATCAGAGGTGGTCCCTGAAGGCTGAACTGGCTCAGAAGATGGGCAGTTGTGTAGCCAATGTTATGGTGTAGCATGCACAGGAAAGTTCCAATGTTCCTGCAGGTTAAATTCCAGGTGACAGGTAGGTAAGAATTGAACCATACGAAAGAAGTTGTGTTATTGAGGATGAGGAATCTGAAGGATTTTGGATAGGTATTGTTTTCAGTTCAGTTGGCTTTGACAAGTTCAGGGAAAGGACAGCACAGCAAAGCAGAGAACCAATAATTCAAAGTCAGAATTGTATGTGCAACTTAAATTATGGGAGAAGGTTGGTTCATTCAACACCACTTTCAATGAAGAAAAGGAGGAAGTCCACAAATCTGTGAGCTTTACCTGGTCAGCATTCTTAGAGGTAACAAACTCAACTGGACCAGATTTAGTGCTTATTTCTGGGGTTTATGGCTTCCAGTTGCACAAGTAGTCAAACATATGTCTCCTAGGGCTGCTTTCTTCGGTATCTGCTTCATTTCCAAAGCAGCTCTGTCTACATGGTTGCAGAGATGTCACGCCAGCAGCTGGACGCCTTCTACCGGTTTAGCAGCACAGCTGAAAAAGATCATTTCTTCAGTTCCAGAGTCCCAGCAGCAACTCTTACTGGTTCGGCTCAAATCATTCGACCATCCCTAAGACAGTTTCCATCTAGTTAGCCACACGAGGTCATGTGTCTACTCAGAGCTGGGGATCCGACTATCTCAATTTGAGCAGTGATTGGTGATTCACCACCACACTGCTGCAAAAGCTTTTTTAAGAGTTTTGTGTGGGAAAAAAGTAAAATTTAAAAGTATCAAATGACCACACTAATAACCTTGAAGCAATCACACTGGAAATGTATTAAAAGTAATGCAAGGGATGCCAGATGTGGTGGCTCACACTTATAATCCCAGCACTCAGGAGGATTGGTGAGTTCGAGGCTTGCCTGGGCTACATAGTGAGCTCAGGGCCATTCTTAACTATAAAGCAAGACCCTGTCTCAAAACAAAAAAAAAGTAATGCAAGGGAGAAATAAATGATGAAGCCTTGTGCGGAGGAGTGACAGTACAGGGATGAACAAGTCCAGTCTATCCCGGTGCAGTGCTGGAGGTACTGACTGCACGGGCCAGCTTGCAATGGTGAAAAGCAGAGAAGTACCGCGGAGGAGTGCTGCTAGGTTACAAACTGCAAACAGATACAGCTAGAAAAGGCTCAGCCGCATTTCAGCCTTGACTCGTCTGAGTGCTCCAGAGGAGGCCGGTTTGCTGACATCCATTCCTCAGAGCTTCAGGTGGCCTTAGAGTTGCAAGAGTCCCCAGTTTGTGGCTCCAACCTAGTTCTCTACCAAGTGGTGTCTAGCAGGACCTTAAACTCATCCAAAACAATTTTATCGGCTCCCTCGGCCAGCCAAGCCTTTCATTGCTCAAGACTAAAATCTGGGACTCGCCTCCTGCCTTCCTCCATCTCCCACGGCCGGTCACCTCCCTCCCCCATCCTTTCTGCGGCTGGGTCATTTCAGTTCTTACTCAGGCGTTGCGACAGCCTGGGACTAAGTGTTGTCTCCACTTTTGCCCTCACAGTCCCGTTTTCCCACACAGTCGCGTTACAGAAGCCAGCATGATCTTTCACAACGCAAATCTGAAAACCGCTTCTCTGCCCAAATTCCATAGTTCTCCTGCTTGGAGAGGAAGCCCGTCCTCCTCCGATCCAGCGCGGGCGCGGGGCGGGGGGGCTCCCAGGGACGGCTGAGGGAAGTGCGGGCCGCGCGCCGGAACCGAGCAGTGGTTCCAGTGCAGCCCGGAGGGCCGTGCGAGGAACCGGCCCGAGGCCGGCGGAGGTGGGCCGGCCGAGCGCGCCCCCTGCTGGATCCGAGCGGCGCGTCCCCGGGGCTGGGCGGCGTCGGGCGGGGGCGGACGGGTCAGGCCTCCGGGCGGCAGGGGGCGGCCTCACCCGTGGCGGCACCCTCCGTCCTGGCCGGCGCCTTTCGCGCGGTGCTGCGACCTCGGCGGTGGGCCGCGTCGGCCGGGCATGGCGGCGTGGAGCCCGGCCGCGGGGGGACCTCTGCTCGGCCGGGGCCGCGGGGTGAGCGAGCGGGGCGGGCGGCCCGGGACCCGTCGCCTTCCTCTCCTTTCCCCGCCTGCGGGCGTGCGGGGAGCCCGGGCCCTGGCCGCTCCGGGCGGTCGGCGCGGAAGCGGTAGGCGAGGCAGGTCCAGAGCCGAGCAGCGCGGGGTCTGAAAAGCCTGGCGCTGGAGCGAAGACAGGACTCACTCCGCGTCCCCGAGTGCGCACCGGGCGCGGCGCCTCTGACCTTGACCGCCGACGCCCGCGGGCGCTAGCAGAAGCCTGCAGAAGGCACTGCCTTCTCCCTCACCGATCCTCTCCTCTGCCTCTCCTCCGCTTCGCTTCATCTGCCTTCCTCTTTCTTTCGCTTTCCTGCTCCTCTCGAGCCTACCCCTCCCCGCGTGCTGAGGTGTCTTCGCTCGGCTCCTCAGCTTGGGCAGCGGTCACTTGGGGACGCATGGGCCTGTCGCAGGCGCTGCCCGCAGTCCGGCTAAGGCGGTGGAAGGGATCCCGCGGGGCCCGTCTCCCTGACTGATTGCCCATCCTGCCTGCCGTCTGGTTACCTACCCTCCTGTCCAGGTTCTGTCCCCAGAAGCAGCACTGCCCCACAACCCCTCTCCCCGGTCACCCCACCCCAGCAGGGCATGGGGTTTGTCCCTCTGCAGTGCAGAGACCTCTAACCCCAGATCTTCCCCCTGACCCGTATTTCACCCGCTTGCCAGACTTCTTTGCCTGAGCCAATGGACCTGCCCTTTAGCTGCTCATTCACCTGTTGGCCTGTCCGTGCCAGGCGTCCCACAAGCCCTGCCCATGGCCAGCCCTGGGGAGCTACTCTAGTGGGATGGCTCCGTTTTGTCCTTTAAGGCTGGCTGGTGAGAGAGTGGCACAGCACCCTGTTCTGGGGCTCAGAAAAGGCCCAGAACAGGCAGCACTGAGGGTGACAGGGTGGCACCTTCAGCACTGGTACTCGCTAATGGGCCAAATGTTCCTCCGTGTTTCCTCTGTGGCCAGGTGGGCGGCACCATCTGGCACTCTTGCCTTCCTAATGCCTTTTGCTCAGGGCTCTGTACCCTGCAGCGTGCTTCCCTGCTGGAGGCTTAGGCTGCCTCACTTGTGGTCACATTGCCTGAGTCCAAAACCTTTAGTCAGGCGGTCAAGGTCGGCTATAGTGTAGCTTCTCAGGCTTCTGCAGACCTTTTGAGAGCACATTTCACTGGGGTGCCTGTTAATGAGGCTTAAAGGATGGGTGGAGCTTGGCTTCACCACAAAAGACAGTGGACCGTTGGTGCTACAGTGACGCAGCAAGATGGGCCTGAGGCAGCAGCCTGGCCCCTCTCCTGGCTCTGGTCTTACTAGTGGGTATAGTCTTGGGCATATTTCTAAGTGCTTCCATTTCTTTGTCTATAAAACTGTCTTCACAGCTGGGCGTGGTGGCTCACGCCTGTAATCCCAGCACTCGGGAAGCAGAGACAAGAGGATTGCTGAGTTCGTGGCAGCTTGCCTGGGCACCACAGTGAGCTCAGGGCCAGCCTGAACTACAAAGCGAGACCCTGTCTCAAAAAGAAACCACCACCACCAACAACAACAACAACAAAAACTGTCTTCACAATAGTGCCTTCCTTGTAGCAGTGTCATGAGGAATTTGACCTCTATTGAATAAGGCCTTTGGTTTTGTCTCTAGATTCAGTTTTGTTTGCACTTATTCCCCCTCTACCCTCAAATTTCAAAGCAAAAATCAGGTCTGTGGCCTGCGGAATGGCCTGCCGATCCCACAGCCCCTGTGACAGCCCGCGGCTGCGCTGGTGGAATGGCTGAGGGGCAGCGGTGCCTTGCTCCGCCATAGCCTCCTTCTCTGTTCTGTGACAGCTTCCTCTTCTCTGCTGTGTCCATCGGATGTTTGCCTCCCAGACAGAAGGGGAGCTCAAAGTGACTCAGGTTCTCAGAGAAAAGTTTCCTCGCGCTACAGCTATCCAGGTCACTGACATTTCTGGTAAGGCTTTCTCTTATATTTCCTGGGGAGCCTGGATGAGATTTTGCCCTGGGGAGGGGCAGAGAGCAGGGGCCTTGGAGGAGGGAACTTGCTGCCAATGAGGAGTCATAAACAACCCAGAGAACCTTGGGACAAGGTCCAGCTCAGTGGACCCAAGGTGGCCAGCCTGGGCCTGCTTTCTGTCACCCAGAGCTCAGGGTCTGCAGTCTCCCTGACAGCAGGACGAACCTCACTTTAAATTCCCCACATTAATCTGACTCCTAGAATGGTGGAGCTCTAATGGGCCCTAGATAGGTTTTGTTGACTGCCTTATTTTCCTCAGGAAGAAACAAACTGAAAAGATCAATGGACCTTTCTCTTGCTCTCAGCCAGCCAGCCCCTTCCTGCCCAGAAGTCCACACTGGCTGTGCGTCAGGGCAGCTGGGGCCGCAGCCCCAGTACCCATGGGAGGAGAAGATAGGCCCTTTATCCGGTCACACACTGGGATAGCATTCCTGGGAATAGCTAGATAGGCGCCTGCTGAATCGCCACACCCAGGCGGTTTGGCCTCTGGAGCTCAGTGGCTTGCCTGAGAGCACAACATTTACACAGGTTGGCAGAACATTTCGAGAGTGGGGTTTATCCAGGCAAGTCCAGGAAGCTCATTTAAAGATCTGCTGGAGTGAAACATTAGGTGAGGGCTCAGGGCAGACCTGGAACTTGACCCTCAGGCTGGCTCTGCCCAGCCCTGGACGAAGTTAGAATAGTCATCATGATGTGATGATATATAGATATATATTTTAGGAGGGTGTATGGGTAGTACTGGGTATTGAACCCAAGACTTTACACTGTACTGAACCCCCACTTCGAGACAGTTTTGCTAAATTGCCTAGGAACTTGGGATCCCCTGGTTGAGCCTCCTAAAGCACTGGGATTACGGGCCCTGTGTACCACCACAGTGCCCAGCCTGTAACTGCCCCCTGAGGCAGGTCAGGGGGAGTAGAATTTCTCTCTCCCAAGGTAGGTGGGTGGGTCCTAGAAGCTCATCTTCCCGCACCTTTCCATCTGGGTTTTGGCCGTGAGGAGATTCTCTGATGGTGAGATCCCTGTTGCAGAAGGTCCTCTGCCCTGAGCAGAGCCGGGCCGACAGCCTTGTCCCCAGGCCCTCCAGGAAGGAATGCTGCATAGAGAGGTCTTGAAGAGTCTGAGCAGTTGAGCTTCTTGGTTTCTAGTAAAACCCCAAAGGACAGGGTTTGCAGAGCTTCTGCAGAGTGAACAGAGGAAGGTTCGGAGGTGGCAGGGGACCTCTGCACCCTTTACCATAGCCTCCCTGAGTGTCTCTTCATTTACATCCTTTGTGAGGTCGTTTACCATAAAGCTTTGTGTTTACCCAGGTATTATGAACTGCTGAAGCAAATTAATCAAATTCAAAGAGGGAGTTTAGGAACCCTGATTTTTTTCAATATATTAAGTTTATTGATACATTTTAGGTGTACACTATGATCACATTCATCATTGGGAACTTGTACCTGTGCATGACGTATCTTGATCCTTATTTTTCCCCATTCCCCCATCCTCCCTACAATTCCTCACCCCCCATACATAAGCTTTGTTTCCATTTTTTCCTTTTTACTATCAAATTTTTTGTATCTCTTCTTTGTTTTCCTCTGTGTCTGTCCTCCAGTCCCCTTTCCCTTTTTTCTTCCTATTTCACAATGCCTGACATACAGTCTGGACCTCATTTACAGTTTTCACACTAGAGAAATGATACAGTATTTATACATCTGTGTCCTATTTGTTTCATTTATGAGTGTGAGTATAGCCTCAAGGTACATCCATTCAGCTATTGATGTCTCTAATTTCTCATTCTTTTTTTTTTTTTTTTTTTTGAGACAGGGTCTTGCTTTGTAGTTCAGGCTGGCCCTGAGCTCACTATGTAGCCCAGGCAAGCCTCGAACTCAGCAATCCTCCTGCCTCTGCCTCCCGAGTGCTGGGATGACAGGCGTGAGCCACCACGCCCGGCTCTAATTTCTTATTCTTTATGGCTGATGGGCATTTGGGCTGTTCCTAAGATTTAGCTATCACAAACTGAGCTGCTATAAACATGGGTGCACATATGTTGTTGTTATGATGATTTTAACTCTTGTGTGAATATACCCAGCAGGGGAGTAACAGGGTCAGATGGGACCTCTTATCTTTGAGGAATCTCCACACTGGTTTCCACAGTCGTCTACCCAGTCTACACTCCCACCAACAGCAGAGGGGTTAGGAACCCTGATTGATAGTGGCTGGTCAGAAGAACAAGTAAAACAACTCAGGGCTTGTGCCTGGCACCTGTGCTTAGGTAGACAGTGTTAGAACTGAGTTGGCTTAGTGAATGCCTGGACATTCGCTGCTGCAAGAGGGATCCCCCCCCACAGGAGGTCATGCAGTGTCCGTGTTTGTGTGGTGGGAGAGGCTGGGTTTGAGTGCATTTCCTTTCTCTGTCTTTAGTCACTGAGGTCAGGAAGCTGTGGGCAGCAGTGTCGTAAGGAAAGCAAAGTGAGGTGGGCATGGGGGTTGGTTGTTACGTGTTTACGTGTCCCACCAAACCCTCATGAGGTCATTGTGGGGCTTTCAAAGGGACTGGATCTAGACTGTGTGATGCTGGAATTGACTGATGGTGTGATACTAGGCTTAGGGTACGAGGATTAAGGGTGTGAGTATTACCAAACCTAAGTAGTCTGATTAAGATAAAAGGGTGGAAAGATGCTGTTAAAGTACCTTGTTTTCTTTTGCTGTCTTCTGCTGCCATGAATTGTTACCCCTCTGCCATGTGCCACCCTACCTTGGAGCCAGCTCATTATGGACTGAAACTTCTACAAACCATGAGCTAAATAAACCTTTCATCCTTTAACTTTGGGTGTCATATCTCTTGTCTCAGTAATGACAGAAAAGTAACAAAGACAAGGGTACAAACTGTAATCGCACTACTCAGGAGGCTGAGGCAGGAGGATCACCATGAGTTGAAGGACAGCCAGAGTTAAATAGCCAGTTCAAGTCCAGCTGCAACTACATAGCAACACCCTATCTTGAAAGAGAGAGAGAGAGAGAGGGAAGGAGGGAGGGAGGGAGGGAGAGTACAAAATAAAGCCCATTGAATAGGTTGCACTTCACATATGGTGCCAAGTGCTGTCGGCGCAGCCCTGCCCATTTGTTCAGTGCTGGCACAGTGCAAGTGTTGGCTCAAGCGTAGTGGGTCTAGCCAGAAGGGTCCACCTTGGGGTCTCATTTTAAGCTTTATTCCAACCATCAGGTGTGGACACAGCCCCCTGCATTTCCAGCCCAGCATATTTGCTGTCTCCCTGGCTTTCTCATATGTCTTTATACCTGTCTTTTCTTTTGAAGGAGCTACAAACACAATTTTCAAACCAAATGTTAGTGTATTTTTTTTTTTTTTTTTTTTTTTGCTTTTTGAGACAGGGTCTCGCGTTGTAGTTCAGGCTGGCCCTGAGCTCACTATGGTGCCCAGGCAAGCCGCCACGAACTCAGCAATCCTCCTGTCTCTGCTTCCTGAGTGCTGGGATTACAGGCGTGAGCCACCATGTCTGGCACTGTGGTGTGCAGTGTTGATTGTTGGTGGGCGTGTCTCCACGCCCAGCATTGTATGTGGTTACCAGGGATCAAACTCAGGTCCTTGCGCTTGCGCGGCAGGCGCCGGAACCACTGAGCTAACCCTCCGGCCCAATGTTAGTGTATTTTTGCATTTTTAAAAATACTGATCCTTTGGGTCGGAGATTTAGCTCAGTGGTTCCAGCGCCTGCCTCGCAAGCGCAAGGTCCTGAGTTGGATCCCGGTAACCACATACAATGCTGGGCGTGGAGACTCA
>PVIC010009428.1:0-45621 GCA_004025085.1 Thryonomys swinderianus
TGCTGGGATTATAGGTGTGCTTGATAGGTACCCTAAGGTCATTGCTCCCAGAAGCTGGGCACGCCCAAAAGAGGAACACATGTTTCACTAAAAGAACTGTGAAGAGGAAATGGACTCAAATTAGAGTCACAGAAAATCCACCATGTTTTCAAGAGAGTTGTACTGGCAAAAGCACATTACAAGTGGACTAAAGTGGGCAGAGACCTTTAAAAATTCTGTAAGTAGGAAGAAATCAGTCTGAGGAATATGCTCTTTTGAACATTATTTCTTATAGAAACATGAGAGGGATCTCAGACGGTAGAGGTCAAGACTACAGGATTGGAACAAAGAGACAAAGCTCACAGACAAGGGACTCACCCCTGGAGAAGAGCTGGATGTCAATAGGTTATACATGGAACCTACAAGAAACATGACAGTGGACACCCAGTGAGGTCTCAGGGTTGCTGTAAAACAGTGTTTGCTGGCTACTTTCTGATGCTTGACATTTAGGGGAAGTTTTTTATTGTCTTGTTTCACTCTTGTGTTTGGGGGTTCTGGGAAGAGGTGATGTCATCTCTTCCACTCAGAGGGCTTTGGACAAAGAGGAGATGCAGGTCACCTCAGCTGCATGCCCTTATCTGCCCCTGAGCAGGACACACACTGCACTGCGTTGAATGTTGAAGTCCTATATACCTCGTTTATATGTATGTGCAATTCTTTTCCTTTTCCTGTGAAGTTTTCTGTCATTATATCTGTAAATAGTTTTTTGATGTCTGTTTTGCATTGTCTCCTGCTTCTTCACTGACTCCAATCAGCCTTATGTTATTCTTCTTTGAGTCATCTAGGAGCTGATGGATTGATTTCTCATGGTCCCTTGTCATTTTCTGTAAGTTATTTCTTTCTTGTTCATTGGCTGTGAGCCTGTCTTCTAGGTCTGAAATTCAATTTTCTGCTTCATTCATCCTACTTCACAAACTTTCATTCTCAGTTTTGATCACCTGGACTCTGCTTGGAGCTCTTTATAATGTTCCATTGCTTTTGCTATCTGAGCTTCTATGATGCTGCTGATCTCTTCTTTAATGAAGTCCTTCACTGTGGATAGCATCTCTGTTTTCATCTCAGAGATCAGTTCTGATTTCCATATTAGTAGACCTGCTTTTGTTACCAGTTCAGAGTCCTGGAGATTATGCTCTATTTTCCTTTTCCCTGAATTCCCCTGTGATGGTGATCTTTGTGCCTGGGTTCTTGAATTTTTTTCTCATATCTGTTGTGTTGGCAAACACTATAAATCACTGCTCAACCGAAGTGGTGCTTACCCAGATCCATGCAAACAGTAATGGAGCTCCCACGAGGCTTCTGGCCTGAGTCCAATGCCAGGTAGGCCAGAATCACTTGGGGTGGATGGATGTCCCACAGGGCAGCTGGCCTGGGTCCGGTGGCAGGCAGGCTGCTTGCAGGTGGTAGAAGTCACTGTGCGGCCTCTGAAGGGTTTACCCAGATCTGCCTGGGGTGGATGGAGGTTCCTGGGTCAACTGGCCCGGGTCTGGTGTCAGGCGAACTGCTTGCAGGTGGCAGAGGTCACTGTACGGTCTCTGTGGTGCTTACCCAGACTCACCCAGGGGGAGTGGAGTTTGCAAGGGGCGTCTATCCAGAGTCCAGAGGCAGGCTTGCTGCTTGCCTTGCAGGGTGGCGGAAGTCACTGCAAGCCCTTACTGTGTTGAATCTTGAGGATTAACTATATCATATCAGGTTTCAGGCAGTTGTAGAGGGTCAGCTTCTTGGAACTGGAAAGAGTATAAATACTTTAACCAGACACTGAATGCTGGTGGACTGGTGGGACAAATGAGTCCTCATATTTAGCAGCATCTCTCACCACTAGAGAAGTGGAACTTCCTGTGTCCAGGACTTAGTATAGTTTATCCCCATCCAAACGAACGTTGAGATTTGACTTCCAGTGTCACTGTATGGAGAGGTGGCAGGCGGTTGGGGTGCAACCAGGTGGTCAAGAGGGAGGAGTGCAGGGCTCCTGGCACTGGGACAGAGGAGTCCTCACTGTCCTGGCCATGGGTTAGTGCTCTCCAGTGCACTTGTGACAAAATGAGCTGGCTGTGTTCGCTCTCTCTGCACCTGCCCCCTTGCATGAGACTCTGGCTCCAGGTGCTGCTGGTTCAATCTTGGACTCTCAGCTTTCTGGACAGTTAGGTAAACAGATGTCTTTCCTTTAGACTTAGTTCAACCCCAGGTATTGTGCTAGAGCTACTGCAAAGGAATGATGCTTTCTGGGAATTGCTGTAGTCAATGAGAGGCTATAAATTCTACCAAAAGAAGCTTGAAATGTTCTGTGCACCAAGACTTGCTTTTTCCTGCTCTGGGGACTTTCCATGTGAGAGAGCATGGTTTGCTTCCTGTGGATAGGATTTGTTAGGAATGAAGTCTCGCTGATTGAGGACAACTCAGGGAATCACCAAACATGAGAAATGGTAGTTTTCAAACCATCAATGTTTGAAGTGGTTTTCGTTTTGTTTTGCAGCAAAAGCTAACTGATATTGTCTTCACACAGATTCACTGCACGTGGAGAGGAGAGAACTCTGTTCCTGTCTTCAAATCACACAATATTAACAGAGGAGTATTTATTAGTGCAGGAATACCTGTGTGTGTTACAGCTTCTTTCTCCATCTCCCAGGTATAACAAACGCTCCTACACTAACAGCCACACAAATCTGGAAGCATTGAGATCTGCATCCGTGAGATAACAGTTTTAAAGTTGAGGTAGCAGCCCTAGATGTAATCATACCCTGCAATTGTTGAGTCAGAATCCTGGATGAAGCAACGAGGAGCCATTGTTTATGTTCACCAGATACATAGCTGTGTATTTGGGCAGAAGAAAATAGGGTGTGGTAACAGTGATTTAACAGCTATTTTCTAAGGCATTTGCTCTGCCTTGGAGCATCAAGTAAAGGTTGAAAACTTAGGAAGAGATGAAAGAAAATAAAATATCATATGAGGAGTATTGCATAGCAAATGTGATCTAAAGGAAATTTCACCTGATTTATTAACTGACTGTTGGAACAATCCTGTTTGGGAGAAATAATTGGAAGGTCAAAACTGACCAGGCCTTTCTGCATACAGACTTTGGATTTAACTATGTTGCAAAAGAATCCTGTTTGGGAGGAATAATTGGAACACCCTTCCTGGCTGCCTAGACTTTGCACTCAGCTCACCTTCACCTTGAATACCAACAAGGACTCTGGCCGTCCACATGCTGTGATGGTTCAAGGTGGAACTGCTCCATTGCCGCTGTTTACCCTGCCTTCTGAGTCTTTGTTACATTTTTGTTACTGAAGAGGTGCTGAATAAAAGTTGTGGCAGGCTGGGTGGGGCCTGGGGTCTTTTACTACCCAGAGTAGCATAGATCAGGCCCAAGCTCAGTTTCTCTAAGCTATATATTATTTTGCTGTGTGCCCTCAACGCACAGGAGACTAGAACCTAAATCCAGAGGTCCTAGTTGCATTCCCTTCCCCTGGATACCACAACTGACTGTGAATGGAAGTCTTTGAGAGAGAGAGATATCAAGGAAACAAATGCTAAACTTTGCTAATTGTTATATGTACTCACAACGTGATGTGCAGCTGAGAGGAAGGGCTTTTACTTTATTTTTTTGATATATTATCCTTTCCTGCTCTTCAGGGGGAAGAGGAATTATAGCTTTTCACAGGCTGTTTTTTCTTTGTGCTTTTTGAGAGAGAATTCTTACTTCATTACTGCTGAAAGACCTTAAAAGGCTTATGTAAAAGTTCAAGTCTTAAAATTTTTTTCACACTTAGAATCTTATTCATTTAAAGGATATAAGATAAACTTAAGAATGTTTACAGACTTAGATACAACTTGTGATGAAAATAGAGAATATCCACGTAAAGTTCCTACTTTCTCTTAATTATTGATGTCTGATATTTTTATAATTAGTGAAGTGATATGGGTGTTAGCATTAACTAAACTCCAGGCTGTGTTCCGTGTCCTTAGTGTTGGTCCCATGTTCTTTTTCTGGCCTCTCCAAGAATCCACATCACATCTGTCCTCAGGCTTCTCCAGCTCTTCTCCAAGGCCCTCGCTGTAGGTGACCTGGTAAGTATGGAGCAGTAGAGACAGGGTACTAGGTGGAATGTCCTTCAGCTCGGACTTACCGAACATTCCTCTTGTGATGAGGTTGCAAGACTGTGCTGTGGAGGAAACTGCAGAGGGCAGGTGCCAGCTTCATTCTGGAACTGTTCCTTGTATACCACAATGCAGGTGCTCTGTTGTGAGAGCTGCAGAAGGGGAGGGTGTCAGGCCTTATGCTACAGTACTGCATGGTCTGCCACAGGCTGTTTCATAAGGATATATTCAGGACTGATGTGAAGCAGATGGAACTTTCCAGCTGGACATGAGCTGGCATCTTTCCTCCCTTGTATCAGGGTGGTGCTTGTAAGGGGTGCAGTGTCCTTCGAGGAGCATGTGGAAGTGGACCCTTTATGTATTCATGTCCTTAACCATGGAGATGGGACTGACTGGGACTCCCTCTGCAGGATGTCCAAGGGTGTGTGTCCTCTGCCTCCCCCATGACAACTTACAGAAGACTAATTCATAATGCATCTGACCTTTCTCCCACCCAGCCTACCTTGACCACCTCAACATCTTTCTTCTCTTCTCTCAGAAAGAGTTTCTACTTAACAAAGTTGGTAGCTGGATTCTCAGGATGCAGAATCTAGAGCATTACTGGGCAAAAGAAGGAGGAAGAGATAGATGGTCTGGAGCCAGAGAAAGTTTTCAGGGAGATCACGCAAACAACAGAAGAGATGTGAAGGAGGAGGTGGCCAGAAGGAAGAGCTGCTATAGGGCTGTGAGCATTGTCCTAACGAGACATTCCGCTGCGCTAAAACTCCTTTTGTTCCGGACTTTGTTTTGGATGACAGTGTTGCTTGGTTACTGAGATACACAGAGCATGACTCTATGGATGTCACAACATTTCCATCTCCTTGCAAGGGAAACCAGAAGCCTCCCAGGGAAACACTGCAGAGAACAGTGAGATCCAGCATTTTGCTCTTAGAGTCAATCTTTGACATGATGTTTCCAAGGTTGGAATTCTACCCTGGGATGCAGGCTGGGAACTCGCAGGAGAAGAAGGACTTTGTCCTGATTGTTGCTGTGTCTCTAGTGATTGACATAAACATCTATTTTTTAAAAAATGAATGAACAATGATTGAATAATTAAAAGAATCTGTTTAATCAGGGAAATTTCAGTTCATTGATCCATGCTGAGAGGGCAAGTTTTCTAGAGAATTGTTCCCTGGGCCAATCCTGGAGAAATTTACCAAAGCTTTTTGAGATACAGAGAGAGAGTAACAACAAAATATATGAGTAGTTGAGGGTTGAGAAAGATGTGTAACTATGAGGGAAGATGCGGTACTAGTGACAGAATTGAGTTCTCTGTAATTCACTCATCTATGATTGTGACATTCTAAATAGCATACAAAAGAAGGGGAAGGTATTCTGTGTCTGGGGTCATCGATCCTCATTGGTAAGAGAGAAATGCACTGTCTTCCTGCAGCATCACCAAGGACCTGAAGTGACAGATTCTATGTAAAGAATTTATGCTGCCAGGCACAATACATCATAAAAATATTCTGGCCGGGAATAGTGGCTCATGCCTGTAATCCCAGCACTCGGGAAGCAGAGGCAGGATCGCAGAATTTGAGGCTTGCCTGGGCTGCATATTGAGCTCAGGGCCAGCCTGAACTACAAAGTGAGACCCTGTCTCAAAAATAATTTTAAAAACTATTATTCTGTATTATATATTATAGCTACCATTAAACTATCTCATTTTTCAGTTTTTCTTAATAACACAAAAAAGTGCAGTGCTGGGCTTCTGGACAGTAGGATTGAGGGTGTGACTGGTCCATGCCCTCGGTAGCCTGGATCAGATGTGAGGGATGGAAAGAGAGACTCCTGGCAAGAGTCACATGGAGCCTGGCCTGCTTTGATAGCTTCTGTTTCTCCTCTGCAGTGCTGTGTGCCATTCCACTCCGCCTGGGAGCTAGCTGATTATAGGCTGGAAGCTCTACAAACAGGTGACTAAATAAACCTTCCTTCCTCGAACTCATGGGTGTTGGGTATTTTGCCTCAGCTATGGGAAAAATAAGGAAATCAGCTACCAACAGAGAGCTTTATCTCATTACTCATGACTTGTCAGGCACATCACTGGCATGGTCTAGAAAGTGCTATTGTTTAAAAAAGAAATGAGAAATCTAGGTTTGTTTTGGTGAAGGGGTTTACTTCACAAAATCGCAGCTCTCAGGAAGGCTGAGGCAGGAGGATCATGAGGGTGAGAAGGCACTGTGCAACTGAGGGACTTGGGAGGAACTTGTCTCAAAGAAGGTTTAGAAAAGGCCCTGAGGTTGTAGCTCAATAGACTGGTCCTCAGCAACACACAGAAACACACACACACACAGACACACACAGACACACACATATACACACACATGCTCAATCACTTCAAGAAAAAACTATCTTTGCCTTTTGATTGGAATAGGGGCTGTGTTTACTAGAAACAGTAGTACAGAATAAAGCCATTTGGCCCGTGTGCTGTTGTCATATTCAGACTTGTTATTTATTTCATTTCATTTCATTTTTATTGAGTGCAGAAAATCCATTTACCATCAGAAATAGTTCAGACAAGAGAAAACAAGCCACAGAACCATGAAAACATTTTGGAAAGTTTAAATGATTTTTATCAGCATGAAAAGAAATATGTTGAATGTAAGCTAATACTTTATTTTGCTATTAAACAAGGAGACAACTGGAAAAATAATGGACATTTTAGAATGGGGTGTGTAACATTCAAAAATGAAACACACCACCCAAAGCAGGAATCCTCCACCTGTCTCACCCCTCAAGAGACCAAAACACATGGCAGGAAGATATACAATGTTATGAGACAGTGTGGAACAGCAGACATGCAAAGGTCCTTAATTGTTGCAAGTTCTGCCAGTGGCCAATGACCCTCTGAATCAATGAAAGGGGACACTCCAGGAGCCTTGCCTACAGAAAACAAATGTGGAAAATCGAACGTTTGAAACCTCAACATGACCCTGCAGATGCCTGCTTCCACTTTCTCAAGTCCTCTGAAAGCTCATCCCATTTAAAAAATCCATGTAGACCACACTTCTGTCTCTTGGATCTTCTTGCTGACACTCTGTGTGTGTCCCAAGGGTTCAAAGAGTGCTTGTACCCATTCTAGGTACCCACAAATAATCAAAGACTTAAAAGTGATGGAATGCACTTGGGAAATGGACTTGTCAAGAACCTGACTGTCTTGGAAGTTTCCTATCAGATAATCACACCAAACAATGACAGGAAGCTCAACAGTGCTTTCATGATCAGAAAGAGACAGAATAATAGTGTTCTTTTATGCTTCTATAATTGTTTTTTTTAACTAGGCACAGACCTTGTAAATTGCAATTGAGTGTAAATTTGATTAGCATCATAAGGTATCATAAATCTGAAATGTATTATCTAGTACATTGTTCAGTTATATCATATGAACACAGATTAAACAAAGATAAATTATAAAATGTTGGTTTAAAGGCATTATGATCACTTCAAAAAGCTGTTATCGTCCTTTGCAGTAATGAAAGCGGTACACAGGTAGATTACTACTGATGTTGAGTAAGTTATATATCAGATCAATATCCAAAACCTATTATTTCTAGCCCTTATAGGCATGTACAAAATATATGAAGTATTGTAAGTAAAATATTCCAGATAAAATTTAACGGAACATGAGAATTGTATTGGAATATACAAGCAGCATGTAGTTACAAAGGGCTGCTTTATTTGAAAAAGAAAAAAATAGGAAATATTTAAAGTATGAGTAACAGTTTTCTTTTCTTTAGGGTCTTCCACCTGGGTGGCAAGCTGAACTAGAGACTCACAGTTTGCTCCCTGTGGCTGCGACTGGCAGGAACTGGTCTCCCATTCTATGGTCCAGGCCAGGATGCATTGTATCCCCTAGGGCTGGAAGTTTGCATGATCCTCATGGTGAAAGTGCTTTTGTGTCACTTAGGCTGTTGGTGGACCACTTGTTTCATGTTTGTGGTCCTGTGTCATTGTTATAGAGCTGAGGTGTCCTCCGGTAGGTGATACCATGTCTGTCTTGGTGGTTGAGTGACCCGAAGTGCTGGCTTCTCTAGGATCGGTATCTCAGCTGTGTTAAGCTTCCTCTCTTGAATCCTTGGGTCTTCCTCAACCCAAACTGGATAAGCACTTGATTTCTGATTGTGTTCCAAGTCAAGTTAGGAAAGGAAATAACAAAATGTCATTATCAGGTCACATTCCTCAAAGGCAGGTTTTGGTGTTGACTAATAGCATTGGCTGTGCTTGCTTGGTTTCTGTGCAAAAACACTTTTATGGGTCTTTAAAGGTGGTTACATATCTCTTTCTTAGGAATATGAACGCTATGTCAGTAAATTAACTGGAATCTTCATCTCTTAACATTTTCACTGGGTACTCGGTTCTCTGAATTGTGGAATTATAGCCCATCATTCAAAATAAACCTGATTCTAGAGTTGCTTCACTCAGACTGAGGTCCATCAAAAACTGGGAAGATTTTAAGGTGGATCTGTAGGAGTGCACTTTTTGGACGTTCATAGAATGCCTCACACTCTTTATTGCTTTTTCATTCTTGGTTAAAACAAAGTCAATAGAAAACTCATAGAGTAGTTACTTCATCTTAGAAGTAGCCTATGTTCAATATCTTTTCTAAGCGTTCTGAGAAGGTGAAGAAGAGCTTTATCTCATCACTCCTATTTCATATCAACTTATGTGATGTAGGTACTACTTTTATTTATGAGAGAAGGTGGACATATAGATGTTGTGCACATGCTTCATCCTGGCCTCTAATTAGTGAGATTAGATTTCTCCATATTATCCAATGTTGTCATTTCAAAAAGTGCCATCTAGTTCTCTTGCTTACTCACAGAGTTGATTATGTTTCTGCACATGTTATGATTGTGCAGGATTTTCTTTGTAATAGCTGTTTTGCTGTCTGCATGGATTTTGGCACTGATTTTTAGAACTTCCTAATTACACGTATGGAAATGGCCCTTTCACATTTTGATGTGTCTTTCTGCATATTGCATATTATACCTTTTTATAAACAAACATTCTTAATGTTAAAATAGCTTCAAATTCATCACTTTTGGTCTTTATTGCTTTGTTTTTATGCCTTGTTCTTTACACTTCCTATACCACATCATTTCTATGTCATCCCAACATTTAAATCTTTACCTCTCAAAATTTAAACCTTTTAATCCAGATGTAATTGGTTACCTTGCATTCATGAAGCAGAGATCAACTTTCATTTTTCCCTATGTGCACAAATATCTTGACACTTCTTATTGAAGACTTCATGTATTCCCATGAAACTGCATCATTTCTTGTGTCATATAGTTTTTTTCTCCTGTGTCATATAGTTTTTTCCCTTAATCTTTACTTTTGTACAGTTAAGGAGAATTTGATACAATTCAAATTTTAATTTATTTGTAAACATACTTTTGCTATACCAAATTGATACAAAATACTATTTTTTTTATACACAGTCTTGCTCTGTAGTTCAGGCTGGCCCTAAACTCACTACATAACCCATGCTGACCTCAAACTCATAACAATCCTCCTGCCTCTGCCTCCCAATGCTGGGATTACAGGCGTGAGCCACCATGCCCAGCATTGTGGTATGTGGTTCTGGGATTGAACTGGGCACCTTGAGCTTGCCAGGCTGATGCTGGAACTGCTGAGCTAAATCCCTGGCTCAGAATGCTAATATAACTAATATATTTGCATTACATTTTAATACAAATCTTCTATACTAAGTTAAAAATATTTACTCTTAATTGCCACCAATAAATTATTATGGGTACAGTGTGGTGTTTAGTAGATACATACATTATGGAATGATACAATCACCCATATGATTATCATTTTTTAGGTGGAGAGAGTATTTAAAATCTTTTAGTAATCTGAAGTTCAGATGATTAACTCATTCTCATGTTCTGCAATAGTTCCCCAGAAGTTATTCTCCCAACTGAAACTTTCCACCCTTTGGACAAACATCTTCCCATTCGCCATTGCCCCCTTCATTAATGTTACATCTTCTGTTACTGGGAGTTTGATTTCTTAGAATTCACATATTGAATTGAAATCACTATTTTGTGCCATGTGTGTGTGTGTGTGTGTATGTGTGTGTGGCACTGAGAATGGCCCAGAGGATCTCATTCTTATTAGGCAAGCACTGTATCAACGAGCCACTTGCACAGCTCACTGTCTTATGCTCATTTTTAAAAGGTGATGGCTGGTTGGCCACAGCATTGGCATCGGGGGGGGGGCAGCAGTGTGCACCTTAGGGTAAGATCTGACGCCTTGATATCCTGGGTCTTTCTCACGGTGTGCAGGATGCCCTCTGGTCATCCAGTTCTGTGGCAAGTGATGGTGAGAACTGAAGCAGCAAAATGTTGTGCTGGGCTCCACCCCTGTGAGCTCCTCCCCAGATTTGCTGGGCCGTGCTGATACATACCTATGGCTGGGGTTGGAAGGTCACCGCGAAATACTTTAATGGGCCTGAAGAGGGCGGAGTGACTGGCGTAACTTTTTCGTAGGAAAAAGAACGTTGGGTCTATAATAGAATTGCGAAGTCACTTCACCTTTAGAAGTAATATTTTCCAGATTAAAAAAAAAACACTCATAACCCCCATCCCTTTTGAAATACAAGTATTTCCTGAATGTTATGTGAATATTTTCTAATGTTTGGCAGATAATTTTGTATGTGAAGTAAATGGAAAACACACATTTGTTTAAGGAAAGCTGCTTTTTAAATACTTGCATAACAGATGACTTTGTAAGTCAGTTGTAGAGTGCTTCAACAGCTGTGGGAATCCTTGCATTCAGTCCCTAATACTTAAACATTTTTAATAGCTTGTTTTTGAAAATTAAGTCGGTTAATAAAATTCTAAGAGAGAGCATTACAATTAACAATTTCAACATGAATAATTTGTTTTCTGGGCATTTATGTCAGCTGTTTTACTGAAGCTTGTCTGTGTAGTGCGAGAATCAGGCACACTCTGTGCACATAGGCAACCAGCTGCTGCCCCTCAGCCTTCGGTGGAGAGCTTTGAATGTGATCTTTCTCTATTCAGAAGGGTGACTTAGGAGGATTATGAGTTCGAGGTCAGCCTCTACATACTGAAGTAGTCCCTGGTTTAAAAATACAAAGTGGAAGGGAATCTTTTTCAGGCTTCAAAAAAAACTCAGGATTTGACTTTTTCCAAAATTAAACACCTAGTTTAGGCCACTTGGATGTCAGATGACATCAGAGTACATATTCGTATGCAACTTCAAGAGTCGCATACAAATTACTTTGTTTATATCAAGGATTCTTTTTAAAAATATATATGTATTTGGTTCTACTGAAACCCTGCATGAGCCAATGTGTGGGACAGATGAAAGCCGGAGTCTGGTCCAGTTCACAGACCTCTAGGCCTGGCCTCATGCAGTGTGGGAACCCTGAGCGGCCCAGGCCCTGTTCAAGCTGTAGGTTCTGTGCTTCATACAAGTCACTACTTCCTTGCTGAGAAATCAGCTCTTTTCATGCCACCCCTCAATCAGCGCTACATCATACAGGTTTCTCTGGTTTTAAGTGGTCGGTCTTTTTCCTCTTAACCTGGCTCTTTTTCACCTCATCCTGCCTTGCCTCCTTTAGTAATTAGCTTTGAAAGGAAATAACTTGTGAAAATGACCTGGAAATCCACATTTTAAAAACCTGTCTAGTTTGAAGAAATTAATAACAACTTTTAATAAACAGACTTTATTGTCCATGGATAAAAATATCAGTGGGGGTTTCACTGAGAAGGATGTGATGAACATCTCTCTCCACGGTTACTGTGCTAGTTCAAGCCTTGTCAAGGACCCATGACAGCTGCTGAAGATGCCTTTGGTCTCTGTGTAGCATCTTTCTAGGGATGAGGGCACAAAGCTTTGTGTGGCCTGTGTGGATTTTGGATGAACAACATACATAGCTCCCCTCGGGTGAGCCTGGCATTCGGTGTGGTCAGAGGCGAGCCCAGTGGTGCTCAGAAAAAGTGTAAACTCTCTCCATATATAGCCATCCAGCTTCGGTGTCTGTTTGTACTTGAATAGGCCAATGTTTCATAAGAATAATATAGATTTACCATGACTCAGAATTAACCTTCAGTCAGTTCTACTCTTCAGGATTTTCATGGGCCATGTCACAGATTAGGCAGAGACCAAGAATTAAACTGCTCTGAGGTAAAACACATACTATATGCATGATGAGTGTTGTTAGAACTGTTACAGTATGCCTTGCTCAGTGTCACTGAAATAGAGACTCTCCCAGGCCACACTGTGCGTATCTTCAGAGCCCGTGACTCCTGGGAGCAACAGCAAGGGTGAGGAGGGGCACAGAAGAGGCTACTCGGATGTCAGATGACATCGGAGTACAGCAAATGGGTCCTGCATGTCCATTTTAGAACATAAGCACGAGATAAAAACAGTGTAAAGTACACCTGTTTTGCTATTGTTTTCTGATGGGGGAGAATATTCTTTTTGGTAGAAAATGTCAAGATACATAGCACAGTTTAAGAGAGGGAAAAACCTTTGGTTACTACAAGCCAGAGTAATAATACCTTGTGACTTTTTCTGTTGTCCATGAGTTAGGCTTGCAAAAGTGAAGCCGGCTCACAGGACATGCCCCTCTCCACTCAGGTTCTATTGCTCTGTCTTATGACTTTTGGGGGAGATCATTCATCTTCCATCACTGGAGGTTTCTTAGAGAACAACTTGGAAAAAATTGAAACACTTTCTGAATTACAGACAAAGCCCTAGTTGTTCTGTCTGTGATTCCCTAGGGGCATTTTGTACCCTGGACACAGCCCTGTGGAAATGGCGTAGTCTGGGTCAGTGTTACCTGATGGAGAAGAACCAATTCAAGAATGGAGGAGGTTGGCAGGACGAGTGTTTTCTGAGAAGAGAGAAATGACTCCCAGAAATGGGAAGAGGACCTGAAATTGGGTTGCCACAGGGATTCGGTCTAGCAGTTTTTATACCAAAAGAATGACCAGAGCTCAGACCACTCCCTGTCAAAATAAATTCAACTAAAACCAGCTTATTTATGCTAGAAATGGACCTACAAAGATTTAAGGCTTGTAGCACACATACATCTGCAGGAGCCTCTTGACCGCTCTCCAAATGGTTCATTAGGAGAACAAAGCAAGAGAAGAACATTTTCCAGACAGGAAGGAGTGGAGTCATCCCAGCAGGCATCCACCCCCTTGCTGTTGCCTCTCTCCTGACATCCGTAGACGTCACTGACCATCAGGTTCTTGTTAATTCTGACCACAGGCTCCTGCTCATCTGACCAATGCCTGGTCATCCTAACCCTATCTTGGGCCCAGTGGCTCCCCAGGTGCCTGCTAACTTCCTTGTCTGTCAAGAAAATACTCATGGGCCAGGGATTAAGTGGTACCACAACTACCTTGGAAGCACTAAGGGCCTGAGCTCAATCCCTGGTCCCCCAAACAAACAAACAAAGACGCTCATCACTAGAACAATGCTAGGCAAAAATAATTATTCTCATTAAAACCCATTTATTTTCTTCTAATTTCTTCATTTACTTTTTCTCCAACCTGGCCTATGGGTGGAAGGCAGTGGGCCTGCAGTTAGGGTACAGTGACTTTTAATCAAGCACAGTCCCCTGAGGACCCCAAGTGTCTCAGACAGCTGGGCAGTGGCTGAGGACACCAGGACAGGAACATGCTCAGATGGTCACAGTCAGGGAGTATCTCCCTGGACCAAATATATTAAAATGGACCTGTTAGCATGTCACCTATCACTTTGGTTATATTGCATTTAGTACATAGTTTGTGAAAGGAATTTTATAAAGTTGAAAATCAGGAATTCATGGTGTAGGAATATGAACCTTATGATATCATTGTTTATGTGAAGGTTGAACTGCAGAGCTCAGTGTGATGTAAATCAGCTTCCTACGGCTACCAGAAGAAGATACTTGGCTTAGATCATTATTTACTCTCTCATGATTCAGAGAGCAGAGTCCACAGTCAGGCTCCCTGGGTTAGAATGAAGGTGTGGCTGGGCCCTGCTCCCTCTGTGGGTCTCGGGGAGGAGGTCCTTTATGTCCCCAGGCTCTGCGAGTGGCCAGCACTCCTGGCAGGTGGCTGTGTTGCTCCCATCTCAGCCTCCTCTCCACGGTGCCCTCTTCTCTGCACGCATAGTTTCTTTCTCTCTCTTTTTCATGGACCCTTTAGATAATACTTACACCAACTCTGATAATCCAGGATTATCTCCTCGCTTCTTAGCATAACCCTACCTGTGATGGTCCTTCTTCCAAAGAAAGCAACATTTATAGCTTCCAGAGACCAGGGCTTGGTATCTCCAGTGCCTCCATTCAGCCCGCCACAATGTTATATTTTCTGTTTTTCAAACTTTATTAATTTTTATTCAGCAATACCTTTGTGTGTGTATATCAACATTGATGCATTTGCATGTGGGCCTTCACCAGCTCCCAACCTCAGCATCTTGCCCGCAGTGGATAAAAGCGAGGCAAACAATGTCCCCCAGCATAATGAGGAAGCCCTCCCCTCCCCCATCATTGAGATAGATGTTTTTCTGCAAGGTGGGAGTATTGTTAGGATGCATGGATGGAGAACAGAGTCCTGGACAGAGCCTTCAGGGTCTGTGTTCATGTGCAGCAGACAAGAACCCAGACAGCGAAGCACTGACTGTCAAACCCAGCTCATGCGAGATCACTGTGCATTGCACCCCAGCTCTGAGCGGTTGCCACAATCAATGCTTGTTGTAAAGCACCCTGAATGGCTCTTTTCCAGCACTGATTCTGCTATTTACATCGTGCTGTAATTCAAGGACCTGGGACCTTCATCATTTGTATCTCTGTCCACCTCGACATGGTTCAATCCCAGGAATGAGGACGGCAGGGGCACAAGGGGTCCTTGGAGACCACTGTGCACTCTGCTCCTTTGGCTGGCCCTTCTCTTTTCCCCCAAAGCTTACTCTCTGCTTTCATGTCCAGTCTCAGTAGCAAGAGAGACGTGAGCAGTCTGTTAGTTGGTGCTCATCTACAGAGAACGACTTGCGTTCCTCCCTCTCTTTCCTTCCCTCTGCTTCTGATCTCCTTTCCACACTTCAGGTGACATTCAGGCAGCTCCTGCCCATTTTGTTGGTCTCTACTCTTGAAAAGCAGTCACTTTGGGTGACTCGTGTTTTAGGAATTAAAATGTACAGTGCAATCAAAATTCCAATCACAACTCAATTAAAACCTTTCCTCTCCCTGGGTAATCCAGTCCTGACCTGTGAGCTGCTGTGGAAACAGAGGTCATGATCGTCTTCCCCCATAGGTCTTCTGCCTTCCCCAGGCTCAGCAGGCAAAGAAAGAGTTAAAAGAGGAGGCATGGAGTTGTCCCTACCCTGAGCTGTGTCCACAGAAGAGCTAGAGCTTTCTGCTACTTCCCAATATAGCCTCACACCTCCGGCTGCTCATGGGCACCACACGCTTGTCCACTCCTTTGCCACCGGCAGCTGGGATACCTCCCTCGCTCTAGTCCTGGTGCGTTTGAACCATGTCTGCTCCTTGAAGCTCCTGCTTCACAGTCTTCTCAGGAAGAACCCCTATATCATGCTCTGCTAGCAGTAAGGTGATAATTTCCCAACAGTTTGTCCTTCTTTCTGCTGGGCGAGGCTCTGCTCCAGCGGCGTCTCTCCTGCTGTCAGGGTTCCTCATGTGGGGACCATGTGTCAGTGTCCAGGTCCACGCAGCACCTAATTCAGGGATCCACCTGATCTTTAGCATGAAGCATTACATCATGGGGCCCTCTTCATGGGTTTCTCTGAGCCCTGACCTTGACGGTAGAAATCTGCCTGGCTTCATGTGCATAGATTTCCTGAAGATCTCTTTGCCATGACTGATGTGCTGTCTTAGGGTTCTCTAGGGGACAGAGCTAACTTTATACATGTAAGTGGCTCTTTATTAGGCTGCTTCTTCCGACCAGAAACTAGAGAGCCTGGAGAGCTGAGGGGACCAGGAGCTGCCAACACTGGACCTGGAAGCCTCAGGTCTAGACCAAGCTTGGGAGCTTCTGCAGGGTTGTCAATGGAGTCTTGGACACCCAGCAATGGTGGCACAAGCCGGTGGGTCTGCTTGTGAAGAACTGAGCTTGCAGGTGGCACAGGCTTCCTCCTCCTCCTCTTTCTTTTCTGCTTTTGCTCTATCCAGACCCCCTAGCCCGTGCGAACTGTTTGTGGAGTGGGGTGGGGCATCAAGAATTCAAGGGAGATGGACACGAGAGATGGCAAAGAGAAACAGAAGACCCCCCCACACACAAGCTTTGGAGACCATGGATTTCTATGATGTATGCTGAGATGTCTTCTTCCTTTGTTTACATCTTAAAGAAGAAAACCTTCACAGGGTGGAGGGCTCAGCAATCATGTACATACCTGGCACCTTGGATTCAGCCTTAACCACGATGTGGGGGTACTGATAAATGTACTATTTGGTGTAATAAGGGGAGCATCCCTAAAGGACAAGTGCGGTTAGAAAATCTGAGCCATGATAAATTGAGGGTATTCATGGTGTTATCTCTTAGATTAGCGTGAGTAGTAGCAGAGTAGTTAGAAATTAGACAGCTATAAGCTAGAAGTACAACATGAGTAAAGAAGTAAAACAATTTGGTAAAGATTTCAATATCAGGAAAGAGACAAAGAACCCCTGAAGCTTCCTGACAAAGAAACTAATGTTTAGAAGCAAGATTTATCTGACATGTGATATCCACTAGCTTCCTGTCACTATAATGAAATTACTGAGGGAAGTAATTTAAAAGAAAAAAGGTTTGTTTTGGCTTATAGTTCTGGAATGTCCAAACTAAGTGGCTCTCTTAGTTTGGGGTCCCTGGAGAGAGCCTGGGTCCTGTTCCCTTTGGTGCTAGACCTCTAGTGACAGGAAAACCTCCCACATGGCCCAGTTTCCCAGCACATGAAAGCACCGTCCCAGGACCAGGCCGTCCCTTGTAGAGCTGATCCCTCCACCTAATCTCGGGTGTAGAGGTCAGCTGCTTCTTTCCTTTGGCAGCGCTGCCATCCGCTGTGCGCACTGAGCTCCTGCTGGGCAGGAAGAGCAGTGTGGTTCCTGAGAGTTCTGCAGAGATGAGAGTTTCCCTTCGGCAAAGGGATGCAGGCAGATGGCTCGTCTATCACATGTCCCTACAGTCTTGGGGCCTACTCTCCCTCCAGAATCCCCTGCCACCAGCTCTCCCACATTCGCATGGATGCCCTGAAAAGGAATTGCCTCACCTAGTGAGCCACGAACTCCTGAGCCGCCTGCCGATTGTCATCTACTAGGGATATAGAAGCTATGGGATTGCTTTTCAGACACACATACGCACACATGCATATACACACAGTTTTGGTGGTGGGGGGGATGAAACCCAGGACCCTCACACTGAGCTCCATCCTTAGCCCTTTTTGTTTTTTGAGACAGTCTTGCTAACTTGCGACTCCAGGCTAGGTTTTTACTTAGGATTCTCCTGCCTCAGCCTCTGAGAGGGACAAATACTATATTTCACATAAGATAGATAGACTAATGACTAAAAAAGTCATTTAAGGAACTGTGGGAACAACTCTGCCTGTTGTGATGAGGTGATGGCTACATGGTCACTCTGAGCTGCTTGCCACACTGTAGACGTGTGGAAATGCACACACTAACACAGCCATACACATTTACTACGTGCCACTTATATCTACACACCACAAACAAACAGAAGACAATATACAAAAGGGTAACAATTGCTGGTGAGTTTTCTCTGCAGAAGAGCTGACGTCCAAGCCTCCTTCTCCTTGGCTCTGGAGTTCTGCCTTCCCTGCCCAACATCCCCTGGAGGATGTCAGACCAGCTCCTGTCCTCTGAGGCAGAGATGGTTGAGGTGTGCAGGTTTGTTGATGTCTTCTTGGTATTTTTAGCCTAGACAGCAGCAGGCTCCGTTTCCTGCAGATGAGGCTGTGTGTCCCCTGCAACAAGCCCTGAGAGAGGAGACTGGAGATGCTCCTGGGTCTCACTTTCCCCAGGGAGCTTCCCACCTCTTCAGAGGCCCTGTGTGCTCTCTGTCACAGACAGACCTTAAAGATGACAGTGTGAGTCAGTTAGTGAGTCATGTTTCTGAAGGACGCTGTGAGCCGGGTCCCCTTGGGAAGCATGTGTGGCGGGGCTTCAGAGATAGTCACCGAAGAGAGTGTGCAGCGGAGAAGGCACAGCCTGTCCCTGTCGAGCCCAGCCGCCTCATTCACCCTCCTGTGGCTGCAGGGTTAGTTTACAGCTTTCTTGCTTAAAATAAGGTGAACTAAGTAAGCTGAGGTGTACATCCAGATGAAGCCGGCATTGTGTGTGTGTGTATGTGAGTGCTGCGTGCATAACGTGTGTCACACATGTGTGACGAATGCAGCTTTTCCTAGCAGGCTGACAACTTTAGGCGGTTGCCACTGAACTGTGGCCAGACAAAGGAGACCTGCTGCCCCAGGCTGCAGCACAGTGCTGCACTTGTCCCTGCTCAGTGATAAATGCCCCACCCTGCAGTGGCCGGGGAGCGGTCCCCGAGGACCTTCTCTGCATAACCTGTTCCAGGTACAGGGCTTACTGCTCCCTCCTTGGGGTCTTGGAAAGAGGTCAGGGAGGGTCAGAGTTTCCACCACTGCCTGGTGGGAATGCCACTTTGGCGTCAGGGGCCCTGGGAGGTAAAATGAAAAGGATGCCACCTTCCCCGCCACAGCCATGTCACACAGGCCGAAGCTGGGCCTGGGATCCTCACCCCATGAAACTGAGTGAGCCCGATGCATGCGTCCAAAGCAGCCCAGAACAGGCATCTTCATGCTTGCATTTCTCAACACTAAAGACGAAAACGACGTTGAAAGCAGGGGCAGCAGTGACTTGTGTCCAAGGAGCAGTAACGTAATGCCAAGCGGATTCTTCATCGGAAACTGTGGAGGCAGCAGCGAGTGCCACCCATGTTGTCAAACACGGAAAGTCCGTCTCAGATCCCGCATGCGTGGGAAAGTACCAGGGAACAAAAAAAGAATTGAGAGATTCCCAGGTGAATGAAGACTAAGAGAATGGATCGCTGGTAGACCTGCCAGGGAAGAATGGCTAAAGCAGAAGGTAAGTACCAGGAGAGGGTTTACGGCAGTTGTGCTTTTGTTGTTGAGTTGTAAGATACTAATCATTTATCAAACGCATGCGTCAGCCTTTCCCTCCATCGCGTGTGTTGCTTTTTCATTCTGTTGACTGCCGCGCTCATGCCGTGTTCTCACAGTGACGCAGAAGCCACCCCGGGGAGGAAGGAAGACCTTTAGTGCACAGAGCTGCGGGGCCCAACCTGCCCAGGGAATACTGACGCCTCTTATGACAATGCCTCTCACAGTGGATCACAAGCCAAAGGGGAAGATGCAAGAAGACAAATCTTTAGAAAATGTAGCAGAGAATCTTTGGAACTTAGAACTAGGCAAAGAGAATATGACAACGTCAAGTGCCCGATCCACCCAAAAGAAAACTGACCAATTGGACTTCATGAAAATTGAGTAAACCTGTTTAAAAAAAAAATGAAAGACAGGCTACAGAAGGAGTAAGAACTTGCAGACCACGATCTGACATTACCGACATCTAGTGTACTTAAGTATTTCTCAAAGCAACAGATAAGAAAAAAAAAAACACCCAATTTGGAGGTGAGCAAAGACTGAAGAGACATTTCAGCAAAGAGAGGAAGTAAGTAGCAAATAAACACACAACAGATGCCCAGCACCACCGGCTGTCACAAAGCTGCAAACGAAGCCATGGTCTGATGTTCTACTACCTACCAGAAAAACCAAATAAAGCCAGTGACGACAACCAGTGCTGGACCTGGCACAGAGGGAAAGGGCTACTCCAGGTCCGGTCCGACATAAAACTACACCAGCCTTTGCTTAAAAAGCTTCACACGAACCTACTATACAAGCCAGATGGTACATTGCTGGGGACTTATTCTAAGAAGTAAAAACTTATGTTGACGCAGAACCCTGTCGTAGGTGCTTTATTTGAATAGCTCCAGGGTGGAAACTACCTGCATACCCTCTAATGAATAAATGGTTAAACAAATGCAGCAAATGGAACACTGCTCAGCCCCTGAAAGGAACGGACAAGGGTGCACAATGATATGAGTGCTTCCGCTGGAAATCATTCTGAGGGAAGAAGCCTCACACAGCATGATTAATTTTACAACCCTCTGAAAGTGAGGAATACACAACAGGGAGGACACGAGCGCTCGCCAGGCTCAGGGGGCGCTGTGGACAGGAGGGCGACAGAGACGACTACGGGAAGAGAAAGAAGGGGTGCGGGAGGCATTGCGAGCCCTGCAAGATGTCCCTGTCTGCAGCTGCTGGCTAAAGAGACCACAGGACCTCTGCTTTATTTCTTATACCCCTGTATTAATTTATAATGATCCCAAAGCAGCTTAATGAAAAATAGTCACCTGTGAAAGTAAAAGAGGACTTTACTTCTAATGTCTTAAATGGAGGCAGTGAGTGATAAGGTTCAAATGCGTAGTAGTCTTGGAACTGAGATGGGATATGCACGTTAATTTCAAACCAAACATTTGTCATATTATTGCAGAAATTGCTTGAAGCATAGATAGTTAAATAGAATCACTAAACACAAGGTGTGACCTAATGAATGATGAAAATTTTAAAACGTACTACGGTAAAAGACATTGCCACGAATCCCCTCAGAATCCTCCCCGTTGTTTTGAACACACTCATCCCGTCGTTCTTGCTACTGTCGGAAGCAACTCTGGAGTCCTCTTCCCCCAGTGTCCTGATGAGGCCTGCTAAGTGCCTTGACCCTGCTAACAAGCGCCCCCTAGCGGAAAGACAGCTTGTGACACCACCACCAGGTGTCCTCGCCACCTCACCCATTGCGTCAGGCACCGACACGCAACTGAGTACAAACATGAAAAAGGACTTGGAGAGGAGAATTATTCTGAGAGGGACTAATGGCAATGTCTGTCATTGCAATAAGCGGTTCAAATTTTAAATTTAAACATTTACCGTGCTTTTCAGTAACTCCTCTTCTGCTCATATTATTCAAGTTTAAACCTTCATATTATTCAAGTTTAAACCCTCAGAGAATAAATGAGACAAACACCGTCTAGGGAAAAAATAAGGAAGGGATGGATCCAGCATCTAGACAGGGGAGTGTTCCGCGCCGCCGGACACAGCTGCTGCCACCAGGGGGCGCCAGAGTCCCAGTTAGCACAGCAAAACTGAGCGAGCAGGTGTAGAGGCCCAAGAATGAACGGAGACGTGTAGTCAGGTGACAGTGAAGTTGTTTTACAAATAGTCTTTTTACCTGAATGCCCGATCCTGGTAAGTTGTGGTTGTATTGTTTTAAGGGCTGTGAGGCAGTTGATGAAAATTGGTAATTACTTGACCAATCAAGAGAGGAGGCCAGGTCATGAAATGCATGGTTGAGGAAAATGGTTCTGCTGGGACTCGGTTGCTGTACACGCCCCAGGTGAGCCTCTTCCTGCCTCAACTTACCCTTCCCAGGCATCCGATGTCCATGAAGGTGAGGCCTAATACTCATGCTCCAAACACCAGGGCCTCAGGGAGCCTATCCCCAGACCTTTGGCCCCTTCCGTTAGATTAGAGCTGTAAAAGGGGTCAAAGGTGAGAGTGGGTGTAGGGAAGGGCTGTGGCTGCGAGACTGCTAAATGGTACTCTTTTCAGAACTGATGGAGCCCAGCTCGGTTGTGTACACCAGTAATCCCAGCCTCTGGGAGGCTGAGGCAGGAGGACTGCAAGTTTGGACAACTTAGGGGACTTAGAGAAACTCTGTCTCAAAATAAAAATTAAAAAGTCCTGGTAGCCCTTCTGGGAATCCCCATTCTTTTCCTGGAGGAGCTTCCATCAGCCAGACTATTCTTTTTCCTTTTTTTGGTCATCAAATTCTGAAAATATCTTTACAATACGGCATCAAATTGAGACTCAGGATACATCATGTATAGGTACAAATCCTCAATGAAGAGTGTGATCATAATGTATTCCCAAAATGTATCAATGAACTCAAAGAAGGGAAACAATTTTTTTTTAAAAACTGTTACACAGAATAGAGTAAACACAAAAATAGAGTATGCAAAAATTTCAAACCATGTAGTGGCAAAATCCATATAAAAAGCAATTCACAAAATTAAATCTGTCTGGAAGTGGACTTCAGAAGCAGCGCAGGGGACTGTGAAGTGAGCTCCTCAGTTGAACAGCACAGGGACTGGTCTTTAAGTATAGCTAAAACATGGTGAAGACTCTGGAGAGGGTTTGCCTCCCTCCCTCCTGTGAATCTTGTTCCAGGGGCAGCTGTGAATCCTGTTCCAGGGGCAGCTGGGCAAGGTTAGGGAGCGTTGGCACCGGCCCTAAATTGCATTTGGCCATCTGAGGGCTCCGGTCTCTGCTGAGTGTTGGCTTGGAGCCTGCTGCACACAGGTGTCGTGTTCTCAGCCTTCGAGCCTTTGGAAGGAGGGCTTCCCCTTCTGCCCCTCAGACGGCTGGGTGGGCCGATAAGACGGAGCAAAATCGCACCCTAAAACTGGACCATAATCACCAGCCACACGACAGGAGATGGGGGACCTGTGTGTGGTGGGACCTTGCCACATCCTGAAGAGACCCCGACTCCCTTCTGCACCCATCAAAACTGGAGAGACGCTCAGGAATCCCTCCCTGTGCCCTCTTTTCCCATGACCTCCTCTCACGCATCGGATTAGTCCCTTCTCTGCCTCCCAGCACACGCAGCATCTGAACTGCTTCCGGCCGCCAACCTGTGCGCCCCTTCCCCTGACCTCTCACCCACCCTTGCAGCGGCCTGGGTCACTCTTACAACCCACTCCCCAGGCGCCTGCGGGATCCCTGACCCCAAACCTGGAGGTCAGCGCAGCAGCGGACCCTCCTGCCAGGGGGCAGCCCTGCTCCGGACCTGGGCGGCGATCGCACCAGAGCCATCTCCACCTCGGGGCCTTTCTTCACGAGCTCAAAGGCCCCGGCGACCTGCCGGGCAGACCGGGGAGGGGACAGGAGGCTGACAGGCTGCGGATGAGGAGATGGAGGCCTGCGGAGCTGGGCCCGCTCAGCCTGGGGGCCGATTTCTCGCTAATCCGCCCGCATCATGAGCTGCTCCGGCGCTAGAGCCGCGTGCGCTACTCTTAAATCACCCAGTTCAAGTCCTGGGGCTGTTCTAACTTCCTAGTGCGGAGGTGTAAGGAGCGGCGATGAGAACTGAAGGCTCAGCGGGCAGCGCCCCACCCCGGAGTCGGGGTGCACATTTCATCCGTCAGGTAGGCAGGTGCGTGTGTCCACCCGGCCTAACTGCACCCACGGAAGACGTCACGCAGTGGCCGCACTGCTGCACAGAAGCGTCGCGGGCCGCCATCTGCGGTGGGAACCGGCAGCCATGTTGGCATAGAAAACCCGTCCTCACCTGGGCGCGGCACACTTCTGTGGCTGCGAACTAGAGATTTATGCCCCACGGATGCTGAATTCCCAGTGTTCAAATTAGGCACCTCGAGAACATTGTGCGACCTCCTTGGAATATTTTAATTTTATTTCCTACAGGTGTCTGAGGTGTCTTGGTTGCGAACCACAGAGGCTGTGAGCCACCGAACGGCAGCGGCAGTCGTGTCCGGTACCGCCCTTGGCATCGCCCATCTGTGGCCCCGCCCCCGCCCTGTGTGGCAGGCCTCTGGCTCTTCCTGGCAGAGAAGTCTGGGGTTCTCGCGCCCCAGACATAACAGCCCTTGAGGGGAATCTCCTGCCTGAGCGAGGGGCTTTCATCAGTTGCTGTTTGCACATACAGTATTTCTCTGGAATCACAAATAATATATTTACAATAATATATGACAATGTGTAGGAAACTTCAACTTCGATATAACCCCAGGGATTCTACCTCTTTCTCAGTATACAAATAGCTCTTTGTGAGCTGTCTATAAAATGGACCGATAAATAATTCAATTAAAAAATAGCTCTTTTATGTCATACTTTTGATCTTTCAGCCTCTGGAATGGGAGAGCTGATGACGATGATCTCCAAAGAACTAGCCAGTTTTCTTTCTTCCCCCTTTCCCTCTCCTCTCCTTCCTCACTTCTTTCTCCTCTTCCTCCTTCCCTCCCTCCTTCCTCTTTTGTTCATTTATACCACAATTTTTCCTGCGTGAGGCTCTATGGTAGAGCCTGAGCATTTAAGGTGGATTCAGAAATGCTTCCCCTCAAGGGCTGTTATGTCTGGGGTGCAAGAACCCCGGACTTCTCTGCGTGGCAGGCTGGCCCCAGCTGCCGGGGTGCGCACACCCCAGGGCTCCAACTTCATCCTGTGGCTAAACCTTGGGTGAGTTCAGAGCCCAGCGGGTTCACGAGAGCAGGGCCTAGTTGGATAGGGCGCTCTGGAGGCCTGAGCCGTAGTCTCCGCCTGCTCCGAGCCCTCTCTCCCCTCTCTCTGGTTCCTACCCAAGGGGAGATGGACAGCTCCCTCTGCCGCCCTCTTCCGCCTCGGAGCTAGCCAGCCATGGACTGAGGCCCCTGAAACGCTGAGCCCGAGCCACACTCTGCTGCTGTGAGCTGAGTGCCGGGTATTTTGCTCTAGCAGCGGACGGGTGGGCCTTACAGCCAACTGCACCGCAGGGTGCAAGATGGGACAAGTACAGGACACGTGGGAGGACAGAAGGAAGGCTTCCTGCGGCGGCGGGAGCTGGGCAAATGTCCTCTGAGTCGAGGTCCAGAGGATGAGCCGGAGTTGGCCCCGTGAAGGACATAATGATTTTGACTATAAATTTGGTTTTCTATTTAGACCTCGAATTTATAGGAAATTAATTAGAAATCATAACAAGCTTACTTTAGCATCCACTGAAAAGTACAAAGAAGGAGTGTATTTGTTTCCCTACTTCTTTTGGAACCTTTGGCTTTCTTTTCCATCTAACAGTCAGATCTGACTTATGAATTACTGCCGCATTCTGGGCCCCATTTCCTCCGCAGTTATTCTGAGACGAGGAGCTGTGAGACCTACTTCTTCCTCCCCTCTACAGCTCCCGCTTCCTGTCTGTCCAGCTCTTGTGGAGGGAGCTGGTGCGGCCTGAACAGGGTGGATTCACACGCCTCCACCAGGGAGCCTGGGTGTGAGTCCTGCGTCCCACACTTCGCTCCCCAGGTGGACAAAGCTTCAGCCCGGTCTCCGTGGAGGGGCATCTCGGCCCGAGCCCCGCGTCAGAGCTTCTCAAGGGCGCCGTGCTCCCGGGTCCTCACCACTCCCTGCTTGGCAGATTGGAGCTGGTCTCGGCCATTGCTGCTGCTTCTTGTGGACGGCCGGCACGGAGAGCCCGGTCCTGATGACACCCGAGCGGGCGCGCACAGAGGACAGCCCCGAGCCTCGAAGTCACACAGGTTTGACTCCAAGGTCTGTTCTGCTCCGTGCTCGCCGTGTACCTGGCTGAGTTACAGAGCTTTCTGAGCTTCCAAGTCCTCACAGGCTTAGGGGCCTTCAGAAAGCCTGAACCCCCTTTCTGGCACAAGCGGAGGGGAAGCTTGGTGTGCAGGAGAATCTCAGAAACACCGCTGTCTAATGAGTTGGTGAAACGGCTCGAGCAGGAAGGGCCTCTTACGTTTCCCAGTGTGTCCTAGGGAAGTCACCCTGAAAGTGACCCACGTCACACAGGACATTCTTTGTCACTACAGTTTTGGAAATGAGACTTTCAAAGCATTATTATTTTTTTGTACATGAAGCCTCCTTTACCCTGTGAAACATCCATAAATGTCCATCCCTTTGGGCGCCCTGACAGTTCAGTCTCTCACTGGCTTTCACTCGTGAAAAACTCTTCACCCATCCCATGGTTTCCATCTCCCATGAAGGTTTCAAGCCCGCAGTGCCCTGAGGAGCACCACACCCTCAGAGCTCCCGCCCAGGCCCCTCAGCATCTGCCTGCTCTCCCTCATCTTGGCCTACCTTGCTATTGAGCAAGGACCACATTGAAACTTCCTCCATGTGTGTGAACCAGATTTGCTGTCTTGGTACTTTTCCTACAGGGCGTCCCTTGCGCTGGAAGACCTTTCTCTCCTTTCCTGTCTCGCGAGAAGCAAACAGTCTAGCATACGCTTGCTGAGCACTTGGTATGAGTGAGTTATTTTGAGGACGTTTTGCTTATTTTCAAATCTCCCTTACACAGTAGGTATTATCACATCCATGTCAGAGTTGGGGTGGAGGGGAGGCCTGGAGTGTAAGGGTTTACGAGAACTCCTCCCCTGCCCTCTCTGGGTCCCTGAAAATTGTTGACCTACTTTTGGTATGTAAAATGAGAAGAAAAGAAGGAAGGAGGGAGGAAGGTAAGAAAAAGAGAAGCGAAGGTGTATGTGAATGAGGTTGGCAGAAATGTGGTCCTCACTATCCTGAATGGACCTCACAGTGCTGGGTGTGGGGCAGTTACACTGTACAGGCCAAATGCAAAAATACATGGGTGACCACTTTGTTAATTGATGCTAAATTTCACAGGCAGACCTACGCCTTCACATCCAGAGCTACACTGCAGTGACAGTTAAATGAGGTCCAGTCCAGTTCACTGCCCTCTCTGGCATCTGTGGAAAAGGTCTAACTCTTCCCAACTCTTCTAGCTATTCTCCTTTTGTCACTGGAACAGTACACCTCACCCGGTGCCCTCCCATGACCACCCCCTCCTGTTCTCAGTGAGGAAAGACTGAGGATGCAAAACACAAAAGTAGAAATCAGAACCAAGGAAACTGGTGCAAAACCTATTAGCAGAACTTTGTCCCAGATATCCGTTTGCCTCACTATAAAAGGTGACCACAGGCAAAAATGAGCCCTGCTCCTGAATCCAGCACCTTGGTGCAGGCCGCCTTATACCAAATGTTCATTGTTTCTTGTAAACAAACCTCTGCTTCCTTTAAGCTGGCTCTGCACTTGGAAGTCCATGGACCCATAACATGGGCCTGAGCTCTGTGTCACGGGTTGTAAAACTCCATGAGATGCTAAACAAACATTCCTAGCTTGGTAAGACTAGGCAAGTGTTTTGATCCCTGAGTGCTACAGAGAGGCTGCTGTCCATGTATCTCAGTTTTGTACCAATGAGACAGTCATTCCCACACACACACACTCTAAAATCCCAGTGGCCGGGAGTATCTAAAGGAGGCTTAAAGGGGAGCTGCCCCTGACATTGCAGGGCAGTCCTTGGGGTGCAATTATAAAGCCAAGAGAGGGGTCAGAAACAGAGGCATGGGCTTAAGGAGGGCAGGGCTGAGCTTGCTGGGGGATGTTGGGGATAGCAGGGTGCCCATTCAGGCCAAATATTAAGTGATAAATCACACTCATGGGCTTAAATATTGCATCATTCCTCTTATCGAGTAACCCAAAGTATAAAAGATTTAAAGAGCTAAAGAGACCATCAGTAATAGCAAATAGGGAGAGAGATCTCTGGTAAACAAAGGGGACCTTGCAGTGGATGGAAGGGGCTGGATTAGGGAGAAATACAATCAGGATGTTCTGTGTACACATGTCAACTCCCACCTTAACACTGACTACAGACATGTGCTAGTTTTTTTTTAAATTAAAAACTCAATGTTTATATTTCTTTGGGGTAGACCTTACATTAAAGTGAGAAGTCACCACAATCTCAGGACTTTGTTTCCTGCAGCTGGGACTTCCTTCCTGCTCAAAATGCTATCTAGCCTTTCTAGAGAGGAGTAGGGTAGAATGGTGCAGAAATCGGAACCTGATGGTTAAGAGGAAGAACATTCCCTGGGATGACCTCAACCCCCAGCACTGGCCTGAGTCGTGAGGGACAGAAGCAGCTTGGGACTCGTTTTCTTGCCAACATTTTCCCCTGTGCAACTATATTTTATGAAAATAGCAAGATATACACATTGCCAGAGATCTGAGGGAAAACAGAAGCTCCTCAGTTTTTCTAAGGACTCAGTAGATGGCCCCTAAAAATATCCAAAGGGAATGTTCAGGAAGCAATTCAGCCTCAGTGACAATGAGCTGAGTGGAAGCAAAAAGAATTCTACACACCTTACATATCACATGGTTTCTCTGATATGAGAAGCCCTCGATAAAAATAAAGAGGACAATAAGAAACACAGAATAGGAAACAAGGAGCAGAGCTTTCACACAGGGGAAGAGAGGGAGGTGGACTGAGGATGTAGCTCAGTGGTGATGTAGCCTGGCTGGTGAGCGCATGGTCCTGAGTTTGATCCCTGGTCCTGGGACAAAAAGAGAGAGTGAGAGATGGAGTTGGGGGGGGAGAGAGGAGAGGTAAAAAGCATGGAGATATGTTCTGTATATGCATCCAGCCCTCTGAAGGAATGGGGTCAGCTACACCGCAAAGATGCGCTAACAATGGGCAGAATTGGGAAAGAAAGAATAAATAGAAGTAACAGTACAGTGAGCTCTCCATCGGCAAGGAATATAGAAAGGCAGAACTCACTGTGTGCAGAAGTCTCAGGGACACGGGAGGTCCTGCACAGGGCACCAAGGCCCACGCTAGGTGGCTCCGACAATGTCTCTCATCTGCACCAAGGGAATGCTTTAAAAACAGAGCCTTTGCATGCAAAGATATTTATTGTAGCATAACTTAAGTGATCACAAACTTAAGAGTAAGTATCCAATATCACAGGAATGATGACAAAAGATGATGATGCATCATGTAAAATAGGCATGAGATTTTTGTTATGGGAAAGGCTAATAGATAAATTACTTCCTGTAAGATATCAGTTAAATCAGAGATATATTCCTTTCTCCATCAAATATTAGTAATAAGAGCAAAGCCTGTCTACCATCTACTATGTGGCAGGCTCTTCTCGAAGCCCTTCACACACATAAATTGACTTAATTCTTGCAGCAGTCTGGCAAGTGATTACTGTGGCCACTTTAAAGAAAAGTGAGGCACACAGAAGTCGTTTGTCCCAAGTCATATATTTTGGGCTCAAGCTAGATTAACTTTTCTTCTTTCTTCTTTTCTTCCTCTTTCTCTTTTCGTTCTTACAAGATTTTTTGAGCCATACTACTCACACCACAAAATTCTCCCTTCTGAGGAATAATTCACTTGATTTTCATATATATAAAATGAGTTAGTTGTACAAGGAACATGACTACTAAATTCTAACATACTTTCATCATCCTCAAAAGCAAACCATTCCCATGAGAAGTATCTTTCCACTTTTCCCATCTTATCCTACAGCAACATCAATTTACTTGCTGCTGAACTTACCTGTTTAGGGCTTGCCTGTAAATGCCACCTTGGGACATAGGATCTCCTGCTTTTGACTTCTCTCATGCAGCAGGGGGTTTTCAAGGGTCCTCTGTGCTCTGAGATGGATCCTACTTGTTTCTTGCAAAATAATGTCCTAGGGCACAGAGGCACATTGCACTCATGTGCAGACAGCAGTTTGGGGTGACAAGGAGTCATTGCCCATGTCTATGTGCCATTTTCTTAGGCATCTACCCCAGCGAGATCTTGCACCCAGCAGGCATGCTCCACACAATGTGCTTTTTTTTTTTTTTTTTGAGACAGGGTCTTGCTTTGTAGTTCAGGCTGGCCCTCAGCTCACTATGTAGCCCAGACAAGCCTCGAACTCAGCAATCCCCCTGTCTCTGCCTCCCGAGTGCTGGGATTACAGGCATGAGCCACCACGCCCGGCACACAATGGTTCATGCATTAAAGGAGATAAATTACCCCAGATACTAATAGTTACTAATTCTGGATAGCAGGATCAAGGGAGCTTTTTGCTGTCTATATAGATTTTACTCTTATTTCTTTGAAATTTACATGATGGGCCTAACCACTGCAGTCATTAAAAGCATGTTCTTGTAACTCTTTCTCATGAATTTTCTCTCTGAGCCTTTAAGGCCTGGTGCGTGGCCCATCTGAAGCTCATTTGCAGGATTTCCAGGGTCTTCGTATCATCAGTCCCAGAGGTTTTGCTGAAAACCTGGGAGTGGAGAGGAGACCAGCGCACAGCAGGCTGGGAGAGTGGACTCTCTAGGGTGAGGCCAAGTGTCCAGGGCACAGGAGCCATCCGTGCAGTGCAAGGACATGGGAGAGACCTTCAGGAACTTGGAAGATTTTCTTTCAGAGTGCACAGCATCGAGACAGGGATGGTGCCTTTTTCTCTTCTTCCTTGGGTGTCTCACGGCCCACAGTGACACTCAGCATGTGTTTCTGTGAGGCCCAGTTAACGCGTGCTCTAGTGACCTGAGCACTGTGATCCATGTCAACATGGCCCAGCTGGCTCAGCCTGGTTGTCCTGATTCCAAGCTGCCTCTCTGGCCTTTGGGCCTGTCTGGCTGGTTTCTGCACTGCCCACTGGTTTCTGCAGAGCTCCTGTCTGACCGAGCTGTTTACAGTGACTCTGATGAGCTGTCCCTGGGCTCCTGCCCCTCTGCCCCTGGGATCACCTGACGCATCCAGCTGACTCTGGATGCTGCTCCTCCTCTCTGACTCAACTCCAGGAAGAAGAGGGGTTCCCATTCTCTCCCCATTATTGCCAGTCTCACCCCCTCCAGGGATCAAACCTCCTGAGCAGCTCAGGTTCTTCCTATGAGTGGCTCCTTTTGTTTCTCTTGGTCCCCAGGGTTCTTTGGAGGGAAAAAATAGTTTGGCTCTGTAAGAGGTTCTAACACCTTCGCTCTTGGCTGGTACATCTCTCCTGTTTATGGAAACAGGAAACATTTGGCCTTTTGGTTTGAAATAAGAATTCTGCAAGAAACAAAAAGTTAGAATAATCTGTATCCTAGCACTTTCCCTGAAAAATTTGTATAGAAATGTCCCCCAAGACTACAAATCTCACCCTGACTTATCTACATGCTTTTCTTTACCCATCTAAGTAAACATTTCCACCTGAACACCTCATCATCTAAGTTCAACGTCAGCAAAACCAAACTCCCACCAACTGAAGTCACTTTGTGTAACTACATGGGCATTTTTGGTCCCTGCCTTTTGTGTCTTTACTTTTATCTAGATAGTATTTACAGATGAACTTTTAGCTGCTTTCCTTTTAAAATGCTTTTCTCACTAGCTACTGTTTGCTGCCTCACATCTAGCACCTCAGCCCTCTGTCATCTGTGACCATGGTGTCCCCCAGTGGTAGTGGGAGACAGCCTTCATTTTCCTCGCATTGCTGGAATTACAGTGAAATGCTTTCTTCTCCAGTCCATTCTTCTGCGGTGCCTTTCTGCTTAAAGCATCAAAGCGCATAATGGCTTCTGTTTTAGTCCCCTCTACCTCACCCCAGTCTAAAGTCTGAATCAATGAACTTTCTTTGCGCTGTGTCCTGGCTGCAGACAGCCCGCACCCCTGTGTGTTCTGTTGCTTAGCTGGCTTGTTCCCTTTGCTGTATCTGCCTGTTCTCTCCAGTTCTCATCCCTCTTCTCCCTCCAGTCCAAAAACACTTGTAGTACGAATCCTGCTCTCTGAGGAAACATGCCTGACCAGGAGGCCATCAGTAATCAGATGCTCTGTCCATAGGGCTGACACTGTGGTTTCTAAGTGTGTTGGTTACACGTGTCCATACCAGGCAACTGTTCTCTTGCACATTTTATGTTGACTCTCTGACCCAAGAAAGCATAATCCCATCTGGAGCCCTACACAGGGCCATCTAAATCCTCAGTGTGCTGAAGTGATGGGGAAGAGAAAGCAGTGACGTCCTTAGAGTGTACCTTGGCACCTTGTACAGGGCATCCAATCTGGAGACTTTTCACTCTCTGTGTGTGTGATCTTTACAGGTGTGAGACTGCAGTGTTTAACATCCAACTTTAAGTCTTTATAACTATCTGACATCAGAATCTTTGTAGTGGTCTTGCTAAAGTGTCTGTTCACCATCTTTTGAGCCAAGGGTTTCATCCTGGTGACCTTGTGGGTCACATTTCTCCTTAGCACACATCCTAGGCTGTCTCCAAAGTGATACTTTCTTATTCCAGGCATTTGCCTTTGCGTCTTTCTGGAAGATTTCCTTTTTCTCTTAAAGATACTACTTTTCAATCTTTTTCTTTTTAATTGAATTCTTTATTGGTACATTTAATACATAGCTCACAATCACACTCAATGTTGAGGAATTTGTACCAGTGTATAACATGAGTTAATTCTCATTTTTCCCCATATCCCTACCCACTCCAATGTTTCAATCTTATATTGTAAAAAACCCCATGAAATGTGTAATCTGTTTCCCCTCACCCTCATCAGTATCTGTGCATCGTATATCCTCATGGCCATATGATTTTGCTTCCCCTTACTTAACCTAACTTTTTTATATGTATTGTTTTTACATTACCTTGGTCCACATAACACCTTCGATTTTGAAATTATTAAGCAATTGTTCATCACAGTACTTTAAGGTGACTTATATTTCCCTTAGCAATTATATTTCCAAGGAGATGGGTTTGTTTCCTTTTATTTAGATGTCTGGCCCAGTGATGATTATGAACTCTCCACCTTGTAGTTGTTCTTGGCAGGACCTTTCATCAACAGTTACACAGGTAACTCGAGAAACGGGGGGATATGTAGATTCTGGTCAGTGGGTTCTTGATAAGAACTTGGCAACCCTTACTGAAGGCAGGCTTCTTTCTGAAAGTGCTTTCCCAGTGAGGTCATTGTTTGTCTAGAGGGAAATTGGCTCCTGGGCCAAATGGAGAGCTCAGCGTTTAAAATCTCCTGTGCGAACCAGATCTTTGGGGTGAAGACATAGTGGGCAATTCTTCCTCAGATGTGGGTATGGCAGCCTTGCACCTGGGGAGCCCACTCAGCAGGAGAGGTCAAGGCTGGGCCTGCATTTCTGGGAAGCCAGGTGAGGGTGGGGCCAATGGAAACCAAACATGCTTGTTGGTGATCAGATAATCCTCTTCACACGAATCTCAGCGTGGAGGAGTGAGTCCCTTTCTGACTGAACCCCAAAATGGCACCCATGGCGCTCTCTAGGTCAGTGATTCACAGAGTGGTTCAGAGTTTCGTGTGAGGCTTGTGACCATCTACAAACCTGGCCACTGGAGTGTGAGGACCAATGGCCTTTGTCCTTCCTGAGTCATGTGAAGAAGGGACCTTGCTGGGCCTGATGATTTCTGCCAAGCTCTTGCTTCTGGGACTTGTTTTGTCATATGTGTTTCTTACGTGTCCAGTCCTGCAGCTGGTGAAAATGCAGGCTTGTCTGGCTAGGAGTTGGTCCCCGCCAGCTTCCGGCTTTATGTCAAAGACATCTTCTTTAAGGAGGATGATGGGTGGCCCAAAGGGGTAGGGGTCTTTATAGTCATAGCTCAGAAACTACTTGTTGAAGCCCTGAGGCTTGTGATGGCAGCCTCGTTACTGACACTGTGTGTTGCTGCTGACCCTCCGAATAAACTGAGATGGGGAACATGCCTCTCTTACAAATGGAGCCGTGTCTCCCAGAGCAGCTCTCCACGGACTTGAGGCAAAGTGGATTCTGAGAGTCACAACGTGGACATCAGCACTCAGGACTTCTGCTCCTGCAACTTCCTCTCTTCAGATAAGTTTAAGTTCCTCAAAAAATTTCACTTACTCTCTAAATCGTTATATGTAAAACAGAGAAAGAAAGAAAAGTTCAAGATCAAATAAAACTTTCCAACCTGGCAGAGGCTCAGAATTAATTTTCGCCTATTAGTCAACACTGACTGGCACAGGATGCTGCTCCAGGGAGGCTGATCGACACATCTGAGCTTGTAGTCCAGAGGCCTCAGAGATGCAGCTTCAGGGCTCAGCTCTACTGTTGTGCATCCTGGAAAGGCTGGGAACCTCCCTTGGCCTCTGTGTTGTCTGTAGTGCGCACTTTAAGAACATCTCTTGATGTACCTACCCTTATCTTCCAGGTAGGTGATGTCTGCATTTTCGGTTTAAGAATGGGGTCAGAGATTTAGCTCAGTGGTCCTGGCACCTGCCTAGCAAGCACAAGGTCCCTAGTTCGATCCCTGGTAACCACATACAACAATACTGGGCATGATGACTCACACCCTCTGGCAATCAGTACCACACACCATAATGCTGGGTGTGGTGGCTCATGCCTGTAATCCCAGCACTTGGGAGGCAGAGGTGGGAGGATTTCTAGGGTAACATTTGCTTAGAGTTCCTCTTATCCTTTGGCCATTCCGTGTGCAGTATGTTCAGGATGTGGACTGAGCCTTTCACCTTACCCTGTATCTCATTCTCTCGTGACTCACGCCAGTAACGCCACCTCTTCTTTCCCAAAAATGTGCGGCTGCTGCTACTTGAGATTTCTGAGTCAGCCAGAGGGGCGGGATGGCTGTGGGCTGACTCATCACCGGCCCGGGGGAGGCCACCAGCGAGGAATCCAAGGTGGGCGCTCAGTTGTAGGGGTAACGGCTACACAGTGGTTTATGGAAGCACACTTCCTACCCGTGACATGGCAGGAAGTTCCCCTTAATTCTTCATTCAAACACCCACACTCCACCTGTCTTAACCTGCTTGGTATGGGCACTTACCGGGAAAAAGAGTGTGAGCATCATTTTTCTTTTTCTCCTGTGTTGGGATGGAATCCTGGATCTACACATTGGACTATCATGCCAGCCCTTTTTACTTGTATTTGTTCTAGTTTTTGAATGAGGTTCTCCCTTGTTAGTTAAGTTGTCTGGGATGAGCTGGAACTTGTGCCCCTCTGATCTCAGTCTCCAGAGTGTGGGGGTGACAGTATAAACCACTCTTTCTGACACTCTCTGGACACGTCTCAGAATGTTAGCGATGCGTACTTAGCTTCGCTTCTCCACTCTTCTGAGACAACTCTGCTGGGGTAGCCTGGTCCCTGGAGATGCACGTGATGTGAATCAAGCATCCCCAGGTGGGGGCCACCAGATGTTATAACTACCATGTACTTTTGGGCTCAAAAACTCTCCATTATGAAACTTGGAATCCTTACAATGTAAAAAGCCAAACCAAACAAATAAGAAAACAAAATGTTACAAAGGGCTCCTCAATAATACTTCAATAGAGACTTCACTAGAGTGGAAAATTCAATAAAATGGTTCTCTATTTCATTTGAAAAGGGTAAAAAGTGTTTAAAATTTATGTATAGAGAGACAAATCTGGCATAGTCTTACCCTCAGTTCACTCGTGTATGATGTCCAGTAACTGATGCAGAACTATTTTACATGGCAAAGGTGAACTGATCTGTATTGTTTCATTGTAAGGCAAACAAAATCCACCATCTCTACTGCACATGTTTTCCTGTGTCTAGGCCCCGTGCTCACATCATGACTATTCTCATCTCTTTATTGCTCATTTTCCCCAAGTGAGAGTCCCACAGGCAGAGACAGAGGCTGCAACTGCTGGGAGTGAGGTGAGGTGCAGGCTTTGAGACGTCACGTGCACATCTTCCAGAAGGTGACAGGAGGGTGTCAACATCGTGCTATGCTCAGAAAGACACGAGTGAGCTTGAGGGGAGGAACCAGGAACAGCAGAGCTCTCTCGGTATCTGCTGTGCAAGACGGAAGGAAAGTGGAACACAGAGAGCTGAAAATACCTGAGCTACAGGAACAGTAGTGGGCACCAGAGGTTAGAGATCAGTGCCGGGAAGACAGTGAAGTCAGTGGGTGGACACAGGGAGAAGACAGGGTGTCCTAGAGCCATGCTCCTTACGCCGCTCCTTTCCTCACTTCTTCCGTGAACTGTCTGTTTGGAGTGGACAAAGCATAGGTAGACTCTTTGGAGTCTCCAAACTCATCAAGTCTTCGATTTGTTTGCTCTTGGTGCAGAATTCAGATTTTTCGTTCTCTCTGAGACCCTACTTTCTTATCTGTAAGACTTTGCATATTAATAGTAAAGATTTCAACTTTTCACAATATAGATGGCCAATTTGCGTTTTAAATACAGCTTAAGGTAGACAGGTGTCTGAAGTAGAGGATCTTTGGTACATGTGACCCCAAAGGAAAATGACACTTTATTTTCCCTATCTTGTTCCTGAGCAAGTTGAGAAATAATAGAGGTGACAACCAGGACATCATCTATTCCTATAGAGATCAAGTTGTAGAACAAGGCTGTGGGTTTACTAACCATGTGGACTAGCCAATGCTGAACTCAAATTTAAGCAGAGCGCTGAGCTGTCATGACAGTGATCATAAAGGCAGCCCACAAAAGAGGAACCTGCTAGGTAAGACTTTGGTCATGAAGATACAGGCAGGATTTCTACCCTCCAAAGGCAGACTCACTTCTATGAGAAATACCTAGTGCCAGCCCCATGCATACTCAGTTACTCCTCAGAATTTACTGGTCAAGTAAGAAAGCCAACTCTTGAAGCACAGAATGAACAAAGGTACAAAGATTCTAGTTTTGCCACTTGAAATTCCTGAAGGAAATACTGGGATATCTCCCTGACATATATTAGTGAGTGGCCATTCACAGACACAGCATGTGCTTATGTTTGTATATTGAGTGTGCTGGAAGATGCTTTATACTGGAGAGGCTGAAAGGGAGGCTTCCAATGATTGGCTTCAGTGCTATCTTTCTCCTTTCTGATGCCAAGTTTCCCACAGGTCATTGTGGGTAAGTCCCACCCCGTCATCCTCTTGTTTATAGTGCTCTACTACCTTCCTGTGCACTCTCTGTGATGGTCACAGGACCTAGGAGGCATCTATGGTGTGGCTCTTGCTTGCTCTTGCCTCTCATTTCTTTCCTAATTTAGGAATAGTGACATTTTGTTGTTGCTGCCTATCATTTTATTCATTTTTAGAAAACTGTCTGCACAAAGTTTACTTAAAAAGTAATTACTACTCTGATTCCCCAGCATCTTTGCCTGCATAGGTCTTCCTTGCCATTCAAGTGTTTGCTCAGCTGTCATTTCCTGAGAACAACCTCCCTAAGTGCCTCCTGGAAAGTGATTGCTTGTGGTCTGTTGGTCTGTTCTCTGTGCTTCCTGCGGCCAGACATTTTCTTTTGCTATTTGTCTGCTGTGAACTTTGTTTCTCCCACCAGTGGGCAGGAAGCTCATTTAAGCCAGCGTGACTGTCCATCTTGCTTGCTGCTCTCCATCCCAGCCACACAGCAGGTGGAAGCATAGAAAGCGCTTGGTAAATGAGCATAAACACTCCCTGTGTGTGCAGAAATCAGTCCAGAGGCCACATGAAGTTTAAAAAGGCCAGTTTGGCCGGGCGTGGTGGCTCACGCCTGTAATCCCAGCACTTGGGAGGCAGAGGCAGGAGGATTGCTGGGTTCGAGGCTTGCCTGGGCTACACAGTGAGCTCAGGGCCAGCCTGAACTACAAAGCAAGATCCTGTCTCAAAAAAAAAATGTAAACAAAAAAAGGCCAGTTTGTACACCGATGAAAGCTGTAACCAGCTAATACAAAGGCATGAGCGCATTAACCAAGATGCCATAACTGAGTTGATGACAGTCATTAGATGTTCAGAAAACTTCAGGGACTTAACTGCTAAAAGATTTCAATGGCCATCATGAGATCCCAGGAGTCACAGCAATTTTCACTGAACATTTCTTATTTTACCAAAGCTATTTGTAGTCAAAAGACAAGCCTGGGGACAAGCCACAGCCATCGGTCTGCGTTATCTGAACAAGCAAAGACACTGCACAGGTTTTGAAGACGAGGGATGTCATCTTTTGGACATGGTGAACCAGGATAGATAACCAGTTCTCATCTGACACATGGACTATACGACCTCTTACAACTGGTTTGTAGGGAAATCTTGTCTTTTGGGCTGTGGTTTCACTTCCACTTCCTTGCAGCGCCTCAAAGTGGAAGAGAGGAGTATTTCAAGACAACTGATGAGACACTGAATGTTCCTCGAAATCACACTTTCATTTTGGATGGAGGCAGGCAAAGTGGGCATCACTGGGACACATCTCTCTCTTCCCGTGCTCTCTCCCTTCTGACCTCGGAAAGGGGGGATGTCCCTCTTCTTCTCCTTCCCCTTCAGGTTTTGTCTGACACTCAGCTGAGAAGGGAAAGGTCTCCCTGAGTGCTGGAGCAGCATATGGGAAGGCTGATGGTAGCTTTGGGTTTGGGTCCTGGATCTGGGGAGGGAACAATTAAACATTTTCTTCTTCCCCATTAGCTTAATCATTCTGTATATGTATCTCCAACTCATTTGCACCTCTCTACCTTTCCAGCTAGAATTGCTCTCTGAAAATAAAATTGTTAACCCTTGCTGAATCACAGTCTCTCATCCTTTGTTTCCTGCTTAGCAATTCAGGAACATGGATCATCTAGACTGTGCTTTGAGGATCTCTGCTTTGTACCAAATCCCTAGATTCAGTTTAAAGGTCAAGCTCTACATGTTACTAAGGGGTGGTCCAGACATGGACAAAACAGTGTCAAGTGTGAGGTGGGGTGCCAGGGGCTGTTTTTATTTTGTCACTTTGATTCTGCCAGCAGTTGACCCAAAGACCTCCTGATATAGGTGTTGGAAGAGAAGTGCTGAAGAAATGTTGATATGTTTGTGTCCAAAGGGCTGAGTAAATTCACCTTTGAATGTAGATATCTATTCAGAAGAAGTATCTGAATAGTGTTTTCTCCTGAGTCACAGGCAACAAGCAGGATCTTACACGTTTTCTATTCTCTTCAGAGTTGTCTGCTTTAGGACCTGCATCCTGGACTCAGACCAGGAAATTATCTTCCTAAATTCTCTGGCTCAAAGAGAATGCATCTGCTGAGGGGCTATGTCCTAGGAATCTGTCTTCATGTTTTACTTATCTTCCAAGGGACTGGAGGTAAAGAAATAAGAGTTTGTGCAAAAGGACTAAGATGAAATCCTTGACTTCCATGTTAGGTTTCATGGTGTAAAGAAAGTGCACTGGAAGTTCATTACCATCTTCAGGACACAAGCAGTTGGAAACACATTCACTGGTAACAAAAAAAAAATGTCTCATTTATCAATAGGAGTAGAAGAAGACTAGTAGTAAAAGATGAAAGAATATTCATTGAAGAAATGAATCAAAGCAATGATGAGGGCCTAATGTTCTGTCACACTTGGTGGTGCTTGAGATTGTTGGCTCAATAATAAGGAAATTCTCCTGCTTCAGGGTCAGAAGTCGACAGCCCGTTCACCTGAGGTTCTTTGCTAGCTCCTATCAGGTGACACTGGTCATTCTCTGCTACTGATTGCAGTTTGAAGAACAGAAAGCAAGAGCATACATTCTTACACATATTTGTGAACTGTCCTGAAATAGTCCAGGAGATAGCCCTTTACTTGCCACATCCTTCAAGAAAATCATTTACCAGATAAAGTAGGAGTCTGTTTTTTTTTTTTTTTTTTGCAAGCAATGAGTAGGTGAGTTCAAAGAACAAGGGGACAGAATTTTTGCTGTATTTCAGGTGTTTTATAGAAATCACAAGTCAGTCGGATTGGGTTGGGGTCTTTTTCTGCATTGCAGTTTTTCATCGCATTCTTGTCAGAACATTCCTAAAATCAAACCATTTGGAGTCTGGAAAATTCTACTCAGTGGAGAAGGTCAGAGTAAAAAGAAATCACACAGTTAACATTAGTGCCCTGAGGGAACCAGCTTGTCTTCTGCTTATACCTCGAGGTCTTCGTGCAATAGAAACTACAAGCCAACAGCTCCCGGAAAAGCATTACGAACATCTTCCTGATGCTCATTTTGGTCCTCTATTTTAGTACTGAGTTAGTTAGAGGCAGCTAAACTTCTCTATAGCCAGAATCTAGTGACTTAAAAATGAGACAGATAATGTGCACTGATCGTTAAGGAAGAATCTTTGTATCTTTATGATTCCTTTCTCGGTTTGGTGTCGACTGCTCCTAGATATGCACATGGAACATGATCACACAGCCAAGCAGTGGTCAGGCCATCTTTGCTGTGCCACTAATAGTCCCGTAACAGATGTGCCAGTGCCACCAGGAAGATGTGGACAATTAATACCAGGAATCTGAGCATAGCTGGTTTTACTAGAATTTTAAAATGTTTCCAACCAGGGAAACAGATTTATTTCTAGTTCTTCTCTCAGAGATCTTCTTTGTAATATTTTCTTCTTTATAATTTTTTTCTAGCTCAGGATTCCCTTCCAGGCTCTGACAGGATTGGTCAGCATCAGGAATAAACATGAATATCCCTAGCTAGCAACTGTCCAATAATTATGTGCCTAGTTTATAATCTGGAGAAAAGTTCTATTTTGGTCTGAAATTTGGAACAAACAATGAGGGTAACACAGACCCCAGTTTTCACTTGGAAGGATAGATTTTTGTTACCTCAAAATTGAACATTAACCTAAGAACTAAAACTACTAACCTAAAAAAATCATAAGGGGAAAAGTTTGGTAAACTTGATGAAGTAAATATTTTCTTAGTGAATAAAAGACCAAACTAAACACACACACACACACACACACACACACACACACACACACACACACGGTACTGACATATTCAGAAACTACAAGGCCTATCACAGACTGATAAATTACTCTGTCCTGAAAAAGGAGACAGGAACCTGATTTAAAGATGATATATGAACAGACGTTTTACTAAAAAGAGGTGGCATAAAATGGGAAGAAAAATTTAAAGTTACCCAGCCTCATGGTCACCAGGGAAATGCACATTCATGCTGTAATGAGCAGAACTTGGGGCTCTACAGTTCAGAGAACCAGCAATGCCAAGGAACCATAAGCAACAGAGCTATGAGAACTCTCACACCTTGGTGTAGGAAGGTACTGACACAGCCACATGAGTAAAGGTTGACACCTCATTATATAACTCTGCACTGACCATATGACTCCGCAGTTCCTATCCTGGATATTTCCCCTAAGGGGAGTAAAAGTAAATACCCACAAAAGGAAGCGTATCTTATTTATAATAACAGCCTTTAGATATACTAACCCCAAAGGTAAAATGACCTAAATATACTCACAAGTGGAAAACTAATTCAAATGACATTAATACAATGGAGGGTAACTTCACAATAAAAAGAATGGAGGGTAACTTAGCAATAAAAAGGTAACAAGCAACAACCTGAACAAATAAATCATTATGCCAGAAGAAAGAAACTGGGCACAAAAGACTGCATATATTTCATTACACATAGATAATTTTGGTATAAGCAGATCACTATGAGTAGAGAGAGAAGTATTTCACAGAAATGTAATGTACAGCTTAATAGTGGTGATTACATGATCAGATATATTCATCAAAATTAATTCTAATGGATATATTGACAGTGCATATTTTTATTATACGGAAATTATGGTTCAGTGGAATTGATAAAACAACCTAAATTGATATGATGGGATTATATGAAGAGATATTAGACCCTTGCTTTCATATTCCTTTTCCCGTGTTATCTCACTAACCTAGGGTTTTGGCAGCAGTCATTACTTTTTGACAAGCTCCCCACAGTTATAGCCCAGAACTGCATTGTCCAACAAAGTAGCCAGTAATTACCCAAAGCTATTTGAATTTCAGTGAACTAAAATAAATACAAAGTGAAATTCAGTCCCTCAGTCAGAGTAGACATATTCCAAAACCCTGTTAGTCACAGATAACCAGAAGTTACCGTGTAATGTCAGTATACTTAGCACATTTCACCTCCAGAAGCTACCCGGAACTTGTCTGGAGAGACACATTTGTCAATAAATGCTACAAAGAACACAGAAAGGAATCTGTAAGCCTTCCAGTAACTGAAACCACTCCGTGTAAACAGAGAAAGCGCCCTCTGTAGTCTTGCTAAGAGCAAGCACTAGCTTTAGCAACATACTGAGGAGAACAGAACACATGGGCCATTAAAATGGGTCACTATGAGTCTCCCAAATCCCAGGAGATTTTTTTTTTTAACATGTGGGAAGGGGATTTAATATTACTCCTAGACAGACATCAAATGTTAGATCAATAATCAATTGTGGTTATACACAGGAAAACCCTACCATTTGAACTAATAGAATTGGAAGTTGTTTTCAAAAGTGGGATTCTTTCTGATGCAGAATGATAAGACTTGTCTATAACACTTCAGTGTTTCTAATCACTTTAAAACTTGTACATGACTGGGTTGTCAGTGTTTCTTCACCTTCATCTTCTGAGTTTTATCTGTAAGATTTTTGCAACTTTGAATTTTCTGTGCAATAATGAACAAGTCCTCTCTTGTTCAATCCACTGTTAGGCAGTAACATTGCTTTTGTTTTTCTTTAGCTATCTACTTCAGTTGAGTCTAAGCTGCAACTCCTTTCACTTTTTCCTTCACAGGAGAAGGCATCAGCCCCTAAGAACAGGACTGGTCGAGTTCTGTGAAACCTCAGAGGTTGTCAGAGAGCATCAAAATGCCAGGACAGCACACAAGGCTGTTTAGTTGTAGATCAGCCCCGAAAAGAGGAAGCAGAAACAGGTAAAAGGGAGCAACAGATCCCAGAAGATGATCAGAGAGCTACCTAGAGTTTTAATGGAGGACATTGAGTTACCATCAAGACAGCTTTCAGCCTGGTCTTGTGATCTAGAATGAATTTAGTCATAGGAAATAAATAAAATTCATGGAGCTCATCCCAGTTTTCAAAACAGAAATTTTCATACATTTTCAAACAAAGACTCAAAAGAGGAAATGCCTTTCCTCTACTAACCTAGTATATATTCACACACCTATGATTGAAAAAAAAATCCTACGTACTACAATGTACTGTTTCCTATCTTAATCTACACTGTTTTATTGAAAACAAAATTATGTTCAAGAGCTACTAAACTGGTTCCATGATCCATTAATGAGTTAAAAATTGCAGTTGTAAATGCAGTAACATAAACTTTTCATTGGGGGAGAAGGACAATAAAAGAATGAATCAGCACACATAGTACTGAGTGAGAATTACAACATGTTGCTCAGGTAGCCTTATATTTTTTGTGAGATAGAGTCACAGGTCTTTGGCAAGCAGATCAGTAAGCAGAATTATGTATACATTTCTCAATCTTTATGATATCTAATCTATAAGATGAAAGTTCAAAGAACAGAGAGTAGAGAAAAACATGGTTTATTGCTTTCTTTGAACCTAGCTATTTACAGAAGAAAAGTGGTTGGTAGAGGAGGAAGCATACCACTACATTTAAATCTGCACAGACAATAGAAAAAGTGATGAAGTGATTCTGGTCCCCAGCTTTAGCTTGGAAAGAGCCACCAGCATAAATGGAGTACTTCTTACCTCTCTAAGACTGAAAATGTATATGGCAAGGGGGGCCTGAGTGGATGGCGACTCACTGGAGTAACACATTGGCTGCTCAGTAGGAACACAATGAGATCTGGATATGGGAATTTGACTGTGTTGGGCTCTCAGAGATCATCAGCTGCTTGAAACCACTCACCCAGATCAGGCATAGTCCATTGGTGTGTAAACTGGGTTGCCAATGTTTGCATTCACAACAGAAGTGAAACTGCTCAGCCTACCAGACCTTCACTTTTTCCTCTGTCTCAGTACTTCTTAGGGTATTTCCTGGGCAATTTGTGTCAGAAACCACTTAAGCTTGTTGAAGATGAGAGCTTCTAATCTTGATCGCTCAGTATGAACACTCTTAGATGGAGAGAAGAGGGAACAGAAGGAGATCTGAAGTTCAGCAACCACTTTGAGGGAAATTTGATCACACTGAAGTATTGAAATACTGTCCAGGCCCTTGGAGGTAAACAGATTCTGCATAGAGAGTCTGACAAATTCATTCAGCAGCCATTTAATTAGTACCTAAAATATGTCAAGTTCAAGTGCAGGCATTCTATACATGAATCACACCATATTACTCATTGTAGTTATATATTTAATACCTTGTAGGCCAGGATTTCTTAATTTCCTTTGTTTCCTATAATATTTCCGGTAGTCTCCTGTTTATTTTTTTTATGTAAGGAATGGGGAGATGTATTGTGTGTTATGAAGTCACCCAGATTCAGAGCTGGTAGCTTCAATTTAACTCCATCTCTAACCATTCACAGTCCAGAAACTCAGGGACACAGAAAACAGTTCCTACCAAACAGTGTAGACTCTATTTCTGAATCATTTATTCTCTTCTTTAGATCCATTGTTTGCAAATCCCAAATTATTGTTTTTCAATTGATTTATAAAAAGGTAAGTCCTTCCCTAACTATATTTTAAATTTATTGCTTATTCTCAATCTTTGTAAAAATTTCTGAAAGGAATTCACAGTAAGCATACTAGATTAAAACACTGAATTCTCATTTGGACTGTCCATATTTGGGAAAAGATGACATTTTGTCTGCATCAGTTCTTTCTACTAAAAATTGTGGACTGTGTCTATCCAGTTTTTGTTTTATATTCCTGTAATTGTTAATATTTTTGAAAGATTTTTGATTCTACAATTGATCCCTAAATAGCCAATAACTTTCCTTGCTGGTGATTGGAGATCCACAGAAAAGCCATTTTTTTTGTATGATTGTTTGAATGGTATTATAATTTCAAATGAATTTTTCATTGCTTTTTAAAAATTTTCCTTGTAAATGATTATGCCTGAAAGGAGCAATATGCTTTCTCTTTCCAGTGTCTGGAATCTTTTTATGACAGAACTTCTACATTTTTGTTAAATATCAGTGACAAAAGTAAAACTCTGTGATGTTAATAAAAAAAGGGAAACAAAACTAATGTATTTAGGGGGTGGGGGATTGTGGGTGAGTAGGGGAATGGGAAAAATGAGAATTAAATCATGCCATATACCGGTACAGATTCTCAATATTGAGTGTGATCATGATGTACCAATAATGATTTTAAAAAGTAAAACTTTTGTATTTAAATAAGACACTACACACACAGGATCTCTATATATGCAAGTAATAGAATTCCTAACCAAAAAAGACTCAAGTTATAGGTATTCTCAGTCAGCTTTTTGGTAATTAACATCTTTCCTTTTTGCTTTTATTTGAAAATTTCAAAATGGTTTCTGGGTTGTAAAACATGCATTATATTAAGCACTACTATAGAATGACAAATTACTTTCCAAAAGATTACCCTTGATCACATTCTTGACAGTACTACATAAGCTTTCCCGTAGCTTCATATTTCCAGTAGTACTTTGTAATGTCCTATTTCTTGATTTTGCCAATTTTTATTCAGGAAAGATCAAAATTAGATCACTGAAGTTTCACTATTTTTCTGTATTTTATCATTTATTTTTCTTTAAATGCATGTTAACACTGCTTGTTTATTTTTTTCTATTCAATGTGTGCCTTTATATTTTATTTATAATTATTTTTTAAAAAATTCTATATGAAAATATCTTACTGATTATATTTTGTGAATATTTTCATCCAGTTTGTAATTTGTCTTTTCATTTGCTTAATGTTGCCTTTGATTAACAAAGTTTTTAAATATAATTTTTTTTTTATTTTTTAATTGAATTCTTTATTGGTACAATTTATATACATCTCAAAATCACATATAACATTGGGAAATTTGTACCAGTATATGCCACAAGTTAATTCTCATTTTTACCCATATCCCTACCCACTCCCCCCTTATACATGCTCTGTTATTTTCTTTCTGTAACATATTTATTCCTTCCCCTCATCAT